>CM038725.1:1795088-1842588 GCA_021613375.1 Megaleporinus macrocephalus | reverse complement strand
ATGTGTCTGTGTGTTTATGTGTCTGTGTGTGTGTATGTGTGTCTGTGTATGTTTGTCTGTGTGTTTATGTGTCTGTGTGTGTGTATGTGTGTCTGTGTGTATGTGTGTGTGTGTGTATGTGTGTCTGTGTGTGTGTGTGTATGTGTGTCTGTGTATGTGTGTCTGTGTGTGCATGTGTGTGTATGTGTGTATGTATGTGTCTGTGTGTATGTGTGTGTGTGTGTATGTGTGCATGTGTGTCTGTGTGTGTGTGTGTATGTGTGTCTGTGTATGTGTGTCTGTGTGTGCATGTGTGTGTATGTGTGTATGTATGTGTCTGTGTGTATGTGTGTCTGTGTGTTTATGTGTCTGTGTGTGTGTATGTGTGTCTGTGTATGTTTGTCTGTGTGTTTATGTGTCTGTGTGTGTGTATGTGTGTCTGTGTGTATGTGTGTGTGTGTGTATGTGTGCATGTGTGTCTGTGTGTGTGTGTGTATGTGTGTCTGTGTGTATGTGTGTGTGTGTGTATGTGTGCATGTGTGTCTGTGTGTGTGTATGTATGTGTGTATGTGTGCATGTGTGTCTGTGTGTGTGTATGTATGTGTGTGTGTATGTGAACAGAAGCAGAATTATTTATTAGCTGTCATGTTTAAATGATATAGAAACAAAATAATCAATAGAAATGTATATACTCGATTAGCTCCACTTCACTCTGTGAGAAGCTGCGTTTCACACTGATATGAATTCGACTGGATGTTTAAATGAAAACATGTTCAGACGAGCAGGAACTCTGAGAGAAACTCTTCTGAAGCCAGTTGCTTTAACTGCTCTGGTCAGCTTCGTATACTAACATTTAAATGGTTGTAGGTAACAGTTCACTGGGGGGTATATATGTGTATATGTGTGTATATATGTGTATATATGTGTATATATGTGTATGTATGTGTATATATGGGTATATATGTGTATATGTGTGTATATATGTGTATATATGTGTATATATGTGTATGTATGTGTATATATGTGTATATGTGTGTATATATGTGTATATATGTGTATATATGTGTATATATGGGTATATATGTGTATATATGTGTATATATGTGTATATATGTGTATGTATGTGTATATATGTGTATATATGTGTATATATGGGTATATATGTGTATATATGTGTATATATGGGTATATATGTGTATATGTGTGTATATATGTGTATATATGTGTATATATGTGTATGTATGTGTATATATGGGTATATATGTGTATATGTGTGTATATATGTGTATATATGTGTATATATGTGTATGTATGTGTATATATGTGTATATGTGTGTATATATGGGTATATATGTGTATATATGTGTATATATGGGTATATATGTGTATATATGGGTATATATGTGTATATATGTGTATATATGTGTATATATGTGTATATATGTGTATATATGGGTATATATGTGTATATATGTGTATATATGTGTATATATGTGTACATATGTTGTTTGTGTTTGTTTTCTTCTGTATAGCTGTTTTGTGACAACATCATTATAAAAAGCGCCTCACAAATAAACCCGAATTAGATTTAGCTTCAGTTCACTGCCAGTAAAAGTGTTGATGTGAAGGGCTTCAGCTCACACTGGTTGTAACTTTCATTTTTATGTATTAATTTAATATTTTTTTAACATTTAAACAAAGAAAAAAGAGAGCTGAGTGGAACTGAATGAAAAAAAAGTTTATTCCCATAATATACACACAGTACATCATTTCCACAAAATGTACAAAGTGCAATATGCATTGAAAACTACAGCAAGTTTGCAGTACAAAAGACAAAATTACTGCATACTTAAATATAAAACAAACAAAAACAAAACAAAAACAAATGGTAACAGTGGTAACAGAGAGGTGAGGTGAGAGAATTGCTTGTCGGAGTAAACTGTCACGTTCTGACCTCTACCTAGGAGCGAGAACAATATGGCTGCTTTGACCGGTCACTGATTGAGGCCCAGGCCTGCTGTGGCCCGGCGTCAGGTTAGCGTAGTGAAGACCTCTCTCTCCGTCACCGTGACCATCCTTCTTAAAGGTGCAATAAAAGTGGCATCAGCAAAAGAACTGTGGAGCGACAGGGGTTACTCAGGAGACAGACTCTGTGGTGTTTTCAGGTTGGAACTGTAACGTTGGACTTTGGTTGTGGACGAGCCACATTCTGCTTCTTCTGAAATCTTCTTTTCTTTATTTGGAATGAAGAAGAAAAGACGAAAACTTGGCAACTCTATACGTCCATCTGAAGCCTACTGGTCCCCCCAACCCCCCGGATTCTCCTCGAGCTAATCTAAGTGGTATAAAAACTATGTTGAATTGAAGAGTGTGGCGATTTACCGAACCGGAGCAGCCGTGACGTACGGGTCGTCTGCTCGTCTGACCAGCGTCTCTGTCTTGGCCTGCTTGGCAACGTGAAGATGTAGAAACTGCCTCTGGTGTTTTTGGTTAAGGCACTTTTACACTGATAACGTGACTCGAAACGGGGCCGACCAGAGCCTGCCACTCTCTCGCGTGACCTATTGACCTTGACATGGCATCACTGGCAAGACGGCGAAGGCCCGGTCGGAGGTGGTGGTGGGGGGCGGGGTTGTGGACGCAACACTTGAAAATCCTGAAAAAACTGAAGCTCAGTGGAGCGGGATTGGCAAGCACGGTAAAACACAAACGCTCAAGCACTAGGGGGCAGCACAGCGGTCTAAGCGGCGACGGCCCAGGCCTGCGACAGGACGTCCGGCTACATACTGAAAACTACATATTGACCTACACTGAACAGCTTCGGAGTCATTCCAACCAAAAACCCTCACTCCAGCTACCCTGTAGGTCCACTAAGAAGACCACTACAGACTGGAGCACATCTGCTGCACCATATCTCCCACCTCCACACCAATCATCAGAGAGTTTCTGACCACAGGACCACCGGTTACCACATAGTATGAGAGCGACTACTTTAATCAAGAACATCCAGCCAGGAGTGGTTCTGTGCAAGAAACTGACCAGTGATGAAGATAGAGGAACACGTACACGTAGAGGAACCCGCCCAGTGACCCGTACAGACGTACATCTCTCAATAGAATGTGAAGCTAATAAAGTTTGTGTATACTGTCCACACTAGCTTTGCATAAGAATTCAAGTGACCTCCAGAGATAACCACAGGTGGATCTCACCTACCTCCAAGGACCTGTTGTATGAAGGGATGAGTAGAGATAAGTATTTGATCAGGGTATGGATAGCTCTAGACTCGGAATAGTAACTGTGCACCCACAAGAGGAACCTACAAGGTAATGAGAACTCTTCACTTGTGACTCCTGAAGGACCACCGAAAGACAACCAAGCATGGATATGCGTCATAGACTTGCCTTGCAGAAGAGTCTGGTGCAGTGGTTCTCAGAGACTGTGGTCCGTAGGGACAAACCCCCCTTACAGATGGTCCAGATTTTTTCTTTCAGCCTTCTTAAACCCTATACACTGAAGACCAGTTTGAGAACCAGCGGTCTAAAGAAAGCAAGCAAGGACTTCTTCTCCTCTGCAGCAGAACCGGAGCTCATTCATTCTTGGTGGAAGCATCTGTGACAGCTCGTGTCAAGTCGTCTGCATTCTCGCATGCAAAAACAACAACAACCGTAAGTAAACAACAGACAAACCCAGCGATCAGGTGCTCCTGCGACTGGCTCTGGACAAACTGGGCGCTCTGGATTACATCAGGACTCAGTGCACGTTTTTGGAAAAATCATAATAATAATAATAATAATAATAATAATAATAATAATAATAGATCATAAAAGAAGCAATGCCCAAACCATAGCTGTGCATCCTGAGCAAAGAAACGAGAACTCGTAAACTTTATCCGACAACAGATGATCAGAATTCTGATGATGTTCTGTCAACGTCTGCCTGAAAAACAGTGTGTGGACTGCTGCCCCCCAAAAACAAACGTACAACACTGCTCCTCAGCGTCTGTTGGGGGTCCTGTATGAAGATTGGACTGGACTGGCGTACAGTAGAGCTTCTTCAGGCCAGAGAACATGTGATATGTGTGGACACGTCAGCAAACAATAGGAATTCATTCAACGCCTCTCCAGGACACACGTACCGTCGCTTGACCTCCACCATTTGGGGACGTACGCTCATCAAAGGTTTGGTGCTTCCTAGCTTATTAATAAACGAGCATGTTTTCTTTGTCAGTTTGTAATAATTTAGCATATAATAGATTAAACACATTTAATCCCTGGACATTAATGTCATGTTTAAATATTCCAGCGTTGGGCAGTTTAGTTAAATTTGATTGCAGCGCTACATTAAACCATTGCATGTTACCTCAGATGACAACGCTAGCCTGTAAAAGCAGATTAGAACCTAAATATGATGATGACACTGCCCTCTGGTGGAGTATAGAAACATCTCATGCTATAAAGTTACAGAAAAGCTACGCTGTGTATTAAAATCCTAATTCAGTACTGCGTTTTTAAACTTCTGACTATTTAAATGCTGGGAAATTCTGAATCACATGACAAACATTTAGGAGAATAACTAAATAAATGCTCCCGATTACTTTAGTAGGGCAAGTTCCACCAGCTAGATTCCCCCCTCACAAGCTGGGAGAACGAAACTACGGCTGATGCAACTATGAATTTTATCAACTAACAGACGCCCACATTGGCTGACATCATGCTGAGTGATGGGTACCATCGGGTACCATCCAACCACATCAAGGCCCATTACTAGCTTGTGGATTACGTATGGCTGTGGCATCACCAGGGATCAAGCTTATGAAAGCTTTGATGGTGGCACTACTTGGGAGCCTACAGAGTAATTCCGTTGCATTTCTGCATGTACAATATTTTTGTTTCTTCAAAGTATACCTGCTTTAGTGTTTACCAGGTCTATTCACTACAAACCTACGAAGAAAACATGCTCACATATTAAGAACAAGGGAGGTGTTAGTGAACGTCTGATGAGGGTTGTATATATATTTCTATTTTTTTATGTACAGTGCATTTGCCATGCGTGTGCATTACAGCGGAGGATGCTTTGCTTTCTATGAGCCTGCTCATGACTTCGTCGCCGAACACTAGCGCACACTTGTGAGGACTTTCCTTCTCCTCGATTTCTCATAAATATTTCACAGTAATCACACGTATGCCGCTCACGCTCATATGCACGCTTACACACACACACACACAAGACCCGCGCGCACACCTTCAGAAGCGCACGGCCAACACAGTAACAGCATAGTCGAATGTAGAAAACAAGAGTTTAAAAAAGTAAGTAAAAGTGAGTTGCATAATAAAAAAACAGCCTCAAGTCATTTCAACGTGAGTCGCGATTGGCCGACGGGTCTGCAAATAAAGGGAACGAATCCGCCGAGTTCACGTGACAGAACCAGCGAGATACAGAATGCATGTAGCACGACTGCATGTATGGAGGGGTTCGGTACGCTGCAGACCTTGTGATCTCATAAACTACAAGGATGGGACCCTCAGGGTATACGCACGCGCGCCCACGCACGCCAACGTGACCACCTTCCGAATCCATTCCTGGTGAGTGTAGCGGCGCAGGCAGGGTCTTGTCTCAGACGGCTTCTGTTTGGGAAATCGTTTGGCAAAAAATAGAATCTTCATCAGATCTCCTTAACCCCGGACGTGGTGGATCAGCCAGACATGTCTTTGTGCTACTTTCCTTTAGCGCTGGAGCTACGAGGCTAATGAGGCTAACAGCTACAACTACTAGATGTTAATAGTCAACAAAGCCTTTTCCGTATACATCATCATCCCCACCTGCTGCTCATCTGCACGTCAAGGCTGGTCAATATCAGGTGTCTTAGATGCCTGTGTTCAACCACACAGCAAAGTTTTAGGGAAGCACGTGCAGAAATCTGGTATCCGTTAGCTTCGTAACTGCAGCGCTAAGCTAACGAAGGAAAACATGGACACGAAACATGTGGTTACATCACAGTTTCACAAGGGACGATGGTGCAAGTCTGACTTTTCTGCCAAACTCTTGGTTCTAATCTGCTGGAGAGACAGAAGCTTTGCAGCTTTTACCTGGAACTGTCGAAACCTTCCTTGGAGAAGCTCTTTCAAGAAACTCATTCTAGATATGAACCAGCCTTGATATGGAAGCCAATGAGCATTACCCTAAAACCCAGACTGGAAGAAATCTGCTTCTCCTTCGGCTCTTTCAACCTGCACCAATGCATAAATACCACGTGAGACAGTAGGACCAGTCATCCATCACGTTCGAGAACCAGCCTTGAAATGAATGGCTAACTGGAGTATGGCTTTCTACGGCTGTGATCTCTCTCTCCAAAGAAAATGGAGAACTGTTCCCAAAGCAGTGAGCATCAGTAGAGACAGAATCTTATGGTATTCCTAACGTGCCAGAGCTGCGAAGCTCTAGTGGAGCGTTCCGGCGACCTCTCTCATCATTAGTGGTGAACCGAAACTTGCTGTTAGCTGATGGAGATACTTGTGCTATGTTTCTTTTGTATTGGGAAACGGATTCCCGGCGATGTTTTGTTTTTTTCACATTGAAGCGAACAGGAGCACCACAAGGAACCGAAACAGCTTTCCAAAACATCTTGAGGAAGGTTGTAAATCTTCACAGGTGCCCATTCTAGTGTGTAGTGTTTCCGGTAAAGCCTAACCGTTATGGTGCGGGCAGTGCTGAACTTCAGAACAGAGCAAACAACGGCCAAGCATCTCCAGCGGATGTACCGAGCAGACTGAGAGGACAGCACAGAGATTGAAACGGAATTGTCTAGTCTTTCCTCCCCAACACAGCACAGAAAGAGTGACCAGCATCGATCCGGACGTCCCTTTCCGTTGGCTGTCCGGGAGGAGTGTGATTCATCGTGATTCAGTGTTGTTCAAAGTCAGCAGGAGTAAGTGATTCACACTGAGACGGGACGAGGATGTGTCTATGAGTGGATGAACGGAAAAAAGAAAAACAGGTATCAATCTCTCCTGCCGCGTCGGGCAGTGGCCTTGGGAAATATGGCTGCTTGGTTCTGCCTCAGGTGCGGCAGATCAGTATCAGTAGGAAGGGGAACGGAGGTTGAACCCAAGTGATGATCTCCTCGGGGGGTTTGGCCAAAGAGCGGCAAGTGCTCTACACAGTTTTGTTTTTTGTTTTTTTTCTTCACACACATTCAGCTTCAGCTCCATGCAACAAAAGCCTTTGAAGCAGTGGTTCCCGATGCTGGTCTGGGAATACCTCAGCGTTTTCCTGCTTCAACAGCTCTGGAAGGGTTTAGTAACTGGTGGACAAGCTAAATGCGTAGCGTTAGAGCAGGAAAACCACCAAATACGACGCATGGGTCCTCCAGGACCAGGGGAACTACTGCTTGAAACCAAGTGGGTGCTCTCGAAATATTTGGCTATCTCTTTTTTCTTTAAATAGCATATTCATAGTGTTTCAAACGTCTGTGTTTTAGTATCGTTCAGTTCATGTACAGTACCATTCTCCTCCCACCGCGGTGAGAATGGCCTCCCTCTGAGGGTCCGCCGTTTAAGAGGAAAAGGTTTCGGAAAGGAAATCCTTGTGCTGTGAAACTCTTCCTCCAGGCATCATCTCACAGGAATCCTTGACCCTTGTGGTCAGCTCCTGGGCTCAGCCGGTCCTGCCCCCGCTGGACTGAAGAGCCAGTCCGGGCTCATGGCGTGCCCTGGCTCTGGCGACAGCGAAAGGAGCAGCAGGGTCCCGGCGTCCGAGGAGCATGCCGAAGAGCATAAATCCTCTGAAGAGAAGGTGAGGCTTCCTAGCTTGGCCAGTGAGTTGGAGCGCTTGAGGCGTGAGGGTACCGTGAGGCCAGCCAGCCGCATGCGAGCCTCGATCTCCTGCGCCCGCTGCCGCACTAGGCCTGGCTTGCCCCGCACACTCCGGATGCTGTCGCTGCTGGAACTGCGCGTGAGCGTAGAGCCGTGTGGTGAAGACACGGGCGTCAAGCCTCCTGATCCCAGAGCAGCTAACAAGGCCTCGTTTGTGAGCGGTACCGCTGCCCCATCTGTGGATGAATCCACTTGTGCACCGAAAGTCCCAGAGGAAGGATCTCTGTGAGGATGCTCAGGTGTCTTCAAAGGGTGGTCTTTTGAGCGCTCTTGGAACAGACCCGAGAGTTTCTCCAAGCGTTCAGCTCGCCGCCGTACCAGGCCAGACCTCTGGAGGTGGGCTAGTGCCTCCTGCTGTGATGGGTAGCTGGGTCCTGTTGTCCTCTCGGAGCCTAGGTTCAAGCCCCCATCTCTGGCTATGCTTGTGGAACTCTCCGCAGCCCCGTCTCTACCTTTCAAGACGTCCCTCTCCTCGTCTGCCTGCTGCGACGCTCTGTCTTCGCCCACCTTGTGGAGGTTTTGTGATTGGCTCTCTTGCATGGCCGAATCAAGGCACGGATTGGAGGCTGCCTTGCTGCACTTGGTGCAATCGCAGCTAGGGCCGCAAGCCCGCAGCAGACTGGGCACTACGGGCATGACTGGCACATTGGCACAGGCTGGCAACTCAACAGAGATGCTGGGCACATTACGGAGGGGTAAAGGAGCAAGGCCTCGTCCGTTAGAATCAGAGGGGGTGCTCTGGCTGGGCTTGGGCGTGGTGAGAGAGCTGGGGGCCGGTTTAGGTTTGCCCGTCGGCTTCTTAAGGATATTTTCCTAAACGGGAACAGAAACAAACGAAAGATCAGAAAGATAGAGTTAGAAAAAACATAAGTGGTCCCTGAATGGAACTACAAGGTAGGTGTTTCTAATAAAGTGGTCACTGTATGGAACTACAAGGTAGGTGTTTCTAATAAAGTGGTCCCTGAATGGAACTACAAGGTAGGTGTTTCTAATAAAGTGGTCACTGTATGGAACTACAAGGTAGGTGTTTCTAATAAAGTGGTCACTGTATGGAACTACAAGGTAGGTGTTTCTAATAAAGTGGTCACTGTATGGAACTACAAGGTAGGTGTTTCTAATAAAGTGGTCACTGTATGGAACTACAAGGTAGGTGTTTCTAATAAAGTGGTCCCTGAATGGAACTACAAGGTAGGTGTTTCTAATAAAGTGGTCACTGTATGGAACTACAAAGTAGGTGTTTCTAATAAAGTGGTCACTGTATGGAACTACAAGGTAGGTGTTTCTAATAAAGTGGTCCCTGAATGGAACTACAAGGTAGGTGTTTCTAATAAAGTGGTCACTGTATGGAACTACAAAGTAGGTGTTTCTAATAAAGTGGTCACTGTATGGAACTACAAGGTAGGTGTTTCTAATAAAGTGGTCACTGTATGGAACTACAAGGTAGGTGTTTCTAATAAAGTGGTCCCTGAATGGAACTACAAGGTAGGTGTTTCTAATAAAGTGGTCCCTGAATGGAACTACAAGGTAGGTGTTTCTAATAAAGTGGTCACTGTATGGAACTACAAGGTAGGTGTTTCTAATAAAGTGGTCCCTGAATGGAACTACAAGGTAGGTGTTTCTAATAAAGTGGACCCTGAATGGAACTACAAGGTAGGTGTTTCTAATAAAGTGGTCCCTGAATGGAACTACAAGGTAGGTGTTTCTAATAAAGTGGTCCCTGAATGGAACTACAAGGTAGGTGTTTCTAATAAAGTGGCCCTTAAATGGAACTACAAGGTAGGTGTTTCTAATAAAGTGGCCCTTAAATTGAACTACAAGGTAGGTGTTTCTAATAAAGTGGTCACTGTATGGAACTACAAGGTAGGTGTTTCTAATAAAGTGGACCCTGAATGGAACTACAAGGTAGGTGTTTCTAATAAAGTGGTCACTGTATGGAACTACAAGGTAGGTGTTTCTAATAAAGTGGTCCCTGAATGGAACTACAAGGTAGGTGTTTCTAATAAAGTGGTCCCTGAATGGAACTACAAGGTAGGTGTTTCTAATAAAGTGGTCACTGTATGGAACTACAAGGTAGGTGTTTCTAATAAAGTGGTCCCTGAATGGAACTACAAGGTAGGTGTTTCTAATAAAGTGGCCCTTAAATGGAACTACAAGGTAGGTGTTTCTAATAAAGTGGCCCTTAAATGGAACTACAAGGTAGGTGTTTCTAATAAAGTGGCCCTTAAATTGAACTACAAGGTAGGTGTTTCTAATAAAGTGGTCACTGTATGGAACTACAAGGTAGGTGTTTCTAATAAAGTGGTCCCTGAATGGAACTACAAGGTAGGTGTTTCTAATAAAGTGGTCACTGTATGGAACTACAAGGTAGGTGTTTCTAATAAAGTGGTCCCTGAATGGAACTACAAGGTAGGTGTTTCTAATAAAGTGGTCCCTGAATGGAAATACAAGGTAGGTGTTTCTAATAAAGTGGACCCTGAATGGAACTACAAGGTAGGTGTTTCTAATAAAGTGGTCACTGTATGGAACTACAAGGTAGGTGTTTCTAATAAAGTGGTCACTGTATGGAACTACAAGGTAGGTGTTTATAATAAAGTGGTCCCTGAATGGAACTACAAGGTAGGTGTTTCTAATAAAGTGGTTACTGTATGGAACTTCAAGGTAGGTGTTTCTAATAAAGTGGTCACTGTATGGAACTACAAGGTAGGTGTTTCTAATAAAGTGGTCACTGTATGGAACTACAAGGTAGGTGTTTCTAATAAAGTGGTCCCTGAATGGAACTACAAGGTAGGTGTTTCTAATAAAGTGGTCCCTGAATGGAACTACAAGGTAGGTGTTTCTAATAAAGTGGTCACTGTATGGAACTACAAGGTAGGTGTTTCTAATAAAGTGGACCCTGAATGGAAATACAAGGTAGGTGTTTCTAATAAAGTGGTCACTGTATGGAACTACAAGGTAGGTGTTTCTAATAAAGTGGTCCCTGAATGGAACTACAAGGTAGGTGTTTCTAATAAAGTGGTCCCTGAATGGAACTACAAGGTAGGTGTTTCTAATAAAGTGGTCACTGTATGGAACTACAAGGTAGGTGTTTCTAATAAAGTGGACCCTGAATGGAACTACAAGGTAGGTGTTTCTAATAAAGTGGTCCCTGAATGGAACTACAAGGTAGGTGTTTCTAATAAAGTGGACCCTGAATGGAACTACAAGGTAGGTGTTTCTAATAAAGTGGACCCTGAATGGAAATACAAGGTAGGTGTTTCTAATAAAGTGGTCCCTGAATGGAACTACAAGGTAGGTGTTTCTAATAAAGTGGACCCTGAATGGAAATACAAGGTAGGTGTTTCTAATAAAGTGGTCCCTGAATGGAACTACAAGGTAGGTGTTTCTAATAAAGTGGTCACTGTATGGAACTACAAGGTAGGTGTTTCAAATAAAGTGGTCCCTGAATGGAAATACAAGGTAGGTGTTTCTAATAAAGTGGTCACTGTATGGAACTACAAGGTAGGTGTTTCTAATAAAGTGGTCCCTGAATGGAACTACAAGGTAGGTGTTTCTAATAAAGTGGTCACTGTATGGAACTACAAGGTAGGTGTTTCTAATAAAGTGGTCCCTGAATGGAACTACAAGGTAGGTGTTTCTAATAAAGTGGACCCTGAATGGAAATACAAGGTAGGTGTTTCTAATAAAGTGGACCCTGAATGGAACTACAAGGTAGGTGTTTCTAATAAAGTGGTCCCTGAATGGAACTACAAGGTAGGTGTTTCTAATAAAGTGCTCACTGCATGGAACTACAAGGTAGGTGTTTCTAATGAAGTGGTCCCTGAATGGAACTACAAGGTAGGTGTTTCTAATAAAGTGGACCCTGTATGGAACTACAAGGTAGGTGTTTCTAATAAAGTGCTCACTGCATGGAACTACAAGGTAGGTGTTTCTAATAAAGTGGTCACTGTATGGAACTACAAGGTAGGTGTTTCTAATAAAGTGCTCACTGCATGGAACTACAAGGTAGGTGTTTCTAATAAAGTGGTCCCTGAATGGAACTACAAGGTAGGTGTTTCTAATAAAGTGGTCCCTGAATGGAACTACAAGGTAGGTGTTTCTAATAAAGTGGTCACTGTATGGAACTACAAGGTAGGTGTTTCTAATAAAGTGGTCCCTGAATGGAACTACAAGGTAGGTGTTTCTAATAAAGTGCTCACTGCATGGAACTACAAGGTAGGTGTTTCTAATAAAGTGGTCCCTGAATGGAACTACAGGGTAGGTGTTTCTAATAAAGTGGTCACTGTATGGAACTACAAGGTAGGTGATTCTAATGAAGTGGTCCCTGAATGGAACTACAAGGTAGGTGTTTCTAATAAAGTGGTCACTGTATGGAACTACAAGGTAGGTGTTTCTAATAAAGTGGTCACTGTATGGAACTACAAGGTAGGTGTTTCTAATAAAGTGGTTACTGTATGGAACTACAAGGTAGGTGTTTCTAATAAAGTGGTCACTGAATGGAACTACAAGGTAGGTGATTCTAATGAAGTGGTCACTGTATGGAACTACAAGGTAGGTGTTTCTAATAAAGTGGTCACTGTATGGAACTACAAGGTAGGTGTTTCTAATAAAGTGGTCCCTGAATGGAACTACAAGGTAGGTGTTTCTAATAAAGTGGTCACTGTATGGAACTACAAGGTAGGTGTTTCTAATAAAGTGGTCACTGTATGGAACTACAAAGTAGGTGTTTCTAATAAAGTGGTCCCTGAATGGAAATACAAGGTAGGTGTTTCTAATAAAGTGGTCCCTGAATGGAACTACAAGGTAGGTGTTTCTAATAAAGTGGTCACTGTATGGAACTACAAGGTAGGTGTTTCTAATAAAGTGGTCCCTGAATGGAACTACAAGGTAGGTGTTTCTAATAAAGTGGTCACTGTATGGAACTACAAGGTAGGTGTTTCTAATAAAGTGGTCCCTGAATGGAACTACAAGGTAGGTGTTTCTAATAAAGTGGTCCCTGAATGGAACTACAAGGTAGGTGTTTCTAATAAAGTGGTCACTGTATGGAACTACAAGGTAGGTGTTTATAATAAAGTGGTCCCTGAATGGAACTACAAGGTAGGTGTTTCTAATAAAGTGGTCACTGTATGGAACTACAAGGTAGGTGTTTCTAATAAAGTGGTCCCTGAATGGAACTACAAGGTAGGTGTTTCTAATAAAGTGGTCACTGTATGGAACTCCAAGGTAGGAGTTTCTAATAAAGTGGTCACTGTATGGAACTACAAGGTAGGTGTTTCTAATAAAGTGGTCCCTGAATGGAACTACAAGGTAGGTGTTTCTAATAAAGTGGTCACTGTATGGAACTACAAGGTAGGTGTTTCTAATAAAGTGGTCACTGTATGGAACTACAAGGTAGGTGTTTCTAATAAAGTGGTCACTGTATGGAACTACAAGGTAGGTGTTTCTAATAAAGTGGTCACTGTATGGAACTACAAAGTAGGTGTTTCTAATAAAGTGGTCACTGTATGGAACTACAAGGTAGGTGTTTCTAATAAAGTGGTCCCTGTATGGAACTACAAGGTAGGTGTTTCTAATAAAGTGGACCCTGAATGGAACTACAAGGTAGGTGTTTCTAATAAAGTGGTCCCTGAATGGAACTACAAGGTAGGTGTTTCTAATAAAGTGGTCACTGTATGGAACTACAAGGTAGGTGTTTCTAATGAAGTGGTCCCTGAATGGAACTACAAGGTAGGTGTTTCTAATAAAGTGGTCACTGTATGGAACTACAAAGTAGGTGTTTCTAATAAAGTGGTCCCTGAATGGAACTACAAGGTAGGTGTTTCTAATAAAGTGGTCCCTGAATGGAACTACAAGGTAGGTGTTTCTAATAAAGTGGTCACTGTATGGAACTACAAGGTAGGTGTTTCTAATAAAGTGGTCACTGTATGGAACTACAAAGTAGGTGTTTCTAATAAAGTGGTCCCTGAATGGAACTACAAGGTAGGTGTTTCTAATAAAGTGGTCCCTGAATGGAACTACAAGGTAGGTGTTTCTAATAAAGTGGTCACTGTATGGAACTACAAGGTAGGTGTTTCTAATAAAGTGGTCACTGTATGGAACTACAAGGTAGGTGTTTCTAATAAAGTGGTCACTGTATGGAACTACAAGGTAGGTGTTTCTAATAAAGTGGTCCCTGAATGGAACTACAAGGTAGGTGTTTCTAATAAAGTGGTCCCTGAATGGAACTACAAGGTAGGTGTTTCTAATAAAGTGGTCACTGTATGGAACTACAAGGTAGGTGTTTCTAATAAAGTGGTCACTGTATGGAACTACAAGGTAGGTGTTTCTAATAAAGTGGACCCTGAATGGAACTACAAGGTAGGTGTTTCTAATAAAGTGCTCACTGCATGGAACTACAAGGTAGGTGATTCTAATAAAGTGGTCCCTGAATGGAACTACAAGGTAGGTGTTTCTAATGAAGTGGTTCCTGAATGGAACTACAAGGTAGGTGTTTCTAATAAAGTGGTCACTGTATGGAACTACAAGGTAGGAGTTTCTAATAAAGTGGTCCCTGAATGGAACTACAAGGTAGGTGTTTCTAATAAAGTGGTCACTGTATGGAACTACAAGGTAGGTGTTTCAAATAAAGTGGTCCCTGAATGGAAATACAAGGTAGGTGTTTCTAATAAAGTGGTCACTGTATGGAACTACAAGGTAGGTGTTTCTAATAAAGTGGTCCCTGAATGGAACTACAAGGTAGGTGTTTCTAATAAAGTGGTCACTGTATGGAACTACAAGGTAGGTGTTTCTAATAAAGTGGTCCCTGAATGGAACTACAAGGTAGGTGTTTCTAATAAAGTGGACCCTGAATGGAAATACAAGGTAGGTGTTTCTAATAGAGTGGACCCTGAATGGAACTACAAGGTAGGTGTTTCTAATAAAGTGGACCCTGAATGGAACTACAAGGTAGGTGTTTCTAATAAAGTGCTCACTGCATGGAACTACAAGGTAGGTGATTCTAATAAAGTGGTCCCTGAATGGAACTACAAGGTAGGTGTTTCTAATGAAGTGGTTCCTGAATGGAACTACAAGGTAGGTGTTTCTAATAAAGTGGTCACTGTATGGAACTACAAGGTAGGTGTTTCTAATAAAGTGGTCCCTGAATGGAACTACAAGGTAGGTGTTTCTAATAAAGTGGTCACTGTATGGAACTACAAGGTAGGTGTTTCAAATAAAGTGGTCCCTGAATGGAAATACAAGGTAGGTGTTTCTAATAAAGTGGTCACTGTATGGAACTACAAGGTAGGTGTTTCTAATAAAGTGGTCCCTGAATGGAACTACAAGGTAGGTGTTTCTAATAAAGTGGTCACTGTATGGAACTACAAGGTAGGTGTTTCTAATAAAGTGGTCCCTGAATGGAACTACAAGGTAGGTGTTTCTAATAAAGTGGACCCTGAATGGAAATACAAGGTAGGTGTTTCTAATAGAGTGGACCCTGAATGGAACTACAAGGTAGGTGTTTCTAATGAAGTGGTCCCTGAATGGAACTACAAGGTAGGTGTTTCTAATAAAGTGGTCACTGTATGGAACTACAAGGTAGGTGTTTCTAATAAAGTGGTCACTGTATGGAACTCCAAGGTAGGTGTTTCTAATAAAGTGGTCACTGTATGGAACTACAAGGTAGGTGTTTCTAATAAAGTGGTCACTGCATGGAACTACAAGGTAGGTGTTTCTAATGAAGTGGTCCCTGAATGGAACTACAAGGTAGGTGTTTCTAATAAAGTGGTCACTGTATGGAACTACAAGGTAGGTGTTTCTAATAAAGTGGTCCCTGAATGGAACTACAAGGTAGGTGTTTCTAATAAAGTGGTCACTGTATGGAACTACAAGGTAGGTGTTTCTAATAAAGTGGTCACTGTATGGAAATACAAGGTAGGTGTTTCTAATAAAGTGGTCACTGTATGGAACTACAAGGTAGGTGTTTCTAATAAAGTAGTCCCTGAATGGAACTACAAGGTAGGTGTTTCTAATAAAGTGGTCACTGTATGGAACTACAAAGTAGGTGTTTCTAATAAAGTGGTCACTGTATGGAACTACAAGGTAGGTGTTTCTAATAAAGTGGTCCCTGAATGGAACTACAAGGTAGGTGTTTCTAATAAAGTGGACCCTGAATGGAAATACAAGGTAGGTGTTTCTAATAAAGTGGACCCTGAATGGAACTACAAGGTAGGTGTTTCTAATAAAGTGGTCCCTGAATGGAACTACAAGGTAGGTGTTTCTAATAAAGTGCTCACTGCATGGAACTACAAGGTAGGTGTTTCTAATAAAGTGGTCACTGTATGGAACTACAAGGTAGGTGTTTCTAATAAAGTGGTCCCTGAATGGAACTACAAGGTAGGTGTTTCTAATAAAGTGGACCCTGAATGGAAATACAAGGTAGGTGTTTCTAATAAAGTGGACCCTGAATGGAACTACAAGGTAGGTGTTTCTAATAAAGTGGTCCCTGAATGGAACTACAAGGTAGGTGTTTCTAATAAAGTGCTCACTGCATGGAACTACAAAGTAGGTGTTTCTAATAAAGTGGTCACTGTATGGAACTACAAGGTAGGTGTTTCTAATAAAGTGGTCCCTGAATGGAACTACAAGGTAGGTGTTTCTAATAAAGTGGTCACTGTATGGAACTACAAGGTAGGTGTTTCTAATAAAGTGGTCACTGTATGGAACTACAAAGTAGGTGTTTCTAATAAAGTGGTCACTGTATGGAACTACAAGGTAGGTGTTTCTAATAAAGTGGTCACTGTATGGAACTACAAGGTAGGTGTTTCTAATAAAGTGGTCCCTGAATGGAACTACAAGGTAGGTGTTTCTAATAAAGTGGTCCCTGAATGGAACTACAAGGTAGGTGTTTCTAATAAAGTGGTCCCTGAATGGAACTACAAGGTAGGTGTTTCTAATAAAGTGGTCACTGAATGGAACTACAAGGTAGGTGTTTCTAATAAAGTGGTCACTGTATGGAACTACAAGGTAGGTGTTTCTAATAAAGTGGTCACTGTATGGAACTACAAGGTAGGTGTTTCTAATAAAGTGGTCACTGTATGGAACTACAAGGTAGGTGTTTCTAATAAAGTGGTCACTGTATGGAACTACAAAGTAGGTGTTTCTAATAAAGTGGTCACTGTATGGAACTACAAGGTAGGTGTTTCTAATAAAGTGGTCCCTGAATGGAACTACAAGGTAGGTGTTTCTAATAAAGTGGTCACTGTATGGAACTACAAGGTAGGTGTTTCTAATAAAGTGGTCCCTGAATGGAACTACAAGGTAGGTGTTTCTAATAAAGTGGACCCTGAATGGAAATACAAGGTAGGTGTTTCTAATAGAGTGGACCCTGAATGGAACTACAAGGTAGGTGTTTCTAATGAAGTGGTCCCTGAATGGAACTACAAGGTAGGTGTTTCTAATAAAGTGGTTACTGTATGGAACTACAAGGTAGGTGTTTCTAATAAAGTGGTCACTGTATGGAACTACAAGGTAGGTGTTTCTAATGAAGTGGTCCCTGAATGGAACTACAAGGTAGGTGTTTCTAATAAAGTGGTCACTGTATGGAACTACAAGGTAGGTGTTTCTAATAAAGTGGTCACTGTATGGAACTCCAAGGTAGGTGTTTCTAATAAAGTGGTTACTGTATGGAACTACAAGGTAGGTGTTTCTAATAAAGTGGTCACTGCATGGAACTACAAGGTAGGTGTTTCTAATGAAGTGGTCCCTGAATGGAACTACAAGGTAGGTGTTTCTAATAAAGTGGTCACTGTATGGAACTACAAGGTAGGTGTTTCTAATAAAGTGGTCCCTGAATGGAACTACAAGGTAGGTGTTTCTAATAAAGTGGTCACTGTATGGAAATACAAGGTAGGTGTTTCTAATAAAGTGGTCACTGTATGGAAATACAAGGTAGGTGTTTCTAATAAAGTGGTCACTGTATGGAACTACAAGGTAGGTGTTTCTAATAAAGTGGTCCCTGAATGGAACTACAAGGTAGGTGTTTCTAATAAAGTGGTCACTGTATGGAACTACAAAGTAGGTGTTTCTAATAAAGTGGTCACTGTATGGAACTACAAGGTAGGTGTTTCTAATAAAGTGGTCCCTGAATGGAACTACAAGGTAGGTGTTTCTAATAAAGTGGACCCTGAATGGAAATACAAGGTAGGTGTTTCTAATAAAGTGGACCCTGAATGGAACTACAAGGTAGGTGTTTCTAATAAAGTGGTCCCTGAATGGAACTACAAGGTAGGTGTTTCTAATAAAGTGCTCACTGCATGGAACTACAAGGTAGGTGTTTCTAATAAAGTGGTCACTGTATGGAACTACAAGGTAGGTGTTTCTAATAAAGTGGTCCCTGAATGGAACTACAAGGTAGGTGTTTCTAATAAAGTGGACCCTGAATGGAACTACAAGGTAGGTGTTTCTAATAAAGTGGACCCTGAATGGAACTACAAGGTAGGTGTTTCTAATAAAGTGGTCCCTGAATGGAACTACAAGGTAGGTGTTTCTAATAAAGTGCTCACTGCATGGAACTACAAAGTAGGTGTTTCTAATAAAGTGGTCACTGTATGGAACTACAAGGTAGGTGTTTCTAATAAAGTGGTCCCTGAATGGAACTACAAGGTAGGTGTTTCTAATAAAGTGGTCACTGTATGGAACTACAAGGTAGGTGTTTCTAATAAAGTGGTCACTGTATGGAACTACAAAGTAGGTGTTTCTAATAAAGTGGTCACTGTATGGAACTACAAGGTAGGTGTTTCTAATAAAGTGGTCCCTGAATGGAACTACAAGGTAGGTGTTTCTAATGAAGTGGTTCCTGAATGGAACTACAAGGTAGGTGTTTCTAATAAAGTGGTCCCTGAATGGAACTACAAGGTAGGTGTTTCTAATAAAGTGGTCACTGTATGGAACTACAAGGTAGGTGTTTCTAATAAAGTGGTCCCTGAATGGAACTACAAGGTAGGTGTTTCTAATAAAGTGGTCACTGTATGGAACTACAAGGTAGGTGTTTCTAATAAAGTGGTCCCTGAATGGAACTACAAGGTAGGTGTTTCTAATAAAGTGGTCACTGTATGGAACTACAAGGTAGGTGTTTCTAATAAAGTGGTCACTGTATGGAACTACAAGGTAGGTGTTTCTAATAAAGTGGTCCCTGAATGGAACTACAAGGTAGGTGTTTCTAATAAAGTGCTCACTGCATGGAACTACAAGGTAGGTGTTTCTAATAAAGTGGTCACTGTATGGAACTACAAGGTAGGTGTTTCTAATGAAGTGGTCACTGTATGGAACTACAAAGTAGGTGTTTCTAATAAAGTGGTCACTGTATGGAACTACAAGGTAGGTGTTTCTAATAAAGTGGTCCCTGAATGGAACTACAAGGTAGGTGTTTCTAATAAAGTGGTCACTGTATGGAACTACAAAGTAGGTGTTTCTAATAAAGTGGTCACTGTATGGAACTACAAGGTAGGTGTTTCTAATAAAGTGGTCCCTGAATGGAACTACAAGGTAGGTGTTTCTAATAAAGTGGTCACTGTATGGAACTACAAGGTAGGTGTTTCTAATAAAGTGGTCACAGTATGGAACTACAAGGTAGGTGTTTCTAATAAAGTGGTCACTGTATGGAACTACAAGGTAGGTGTTTCTAATAAAGTGGTCCCTGAATGGAACTACAAGGTAGGTGTTTCTAATAAAGTGCTCACTGCATGGAACTACAAGGTAGGTGTTTCTAATAAAGTGGTCACTGTATGGAACTACAAGGTAGGTGTTTCTAATGAAGTGGTCACTGTATGGAACTACAAAGTAGGTGTTTCTAATAAAGTGGTCACTGTATGGAACTACAAGGTAGGTGTTTCTAATAAAGTGGTCCCTGAATGGAACTACAAGGTAGGTGTTTCTAATAAAGTGGTCACTGTATGGAACTACAAGGTAGGTGTTTCTAATAAAGTGGTCACTGTATGGAACTACAAGGTAGGTGTTTCTAATAAAGTGGTCCCTGAATGGAACTACAAGGTAGGTGTTTCTAATAAAGTGGTCACTGTATGGAACTACAAGGTAGGTGTTTCTAATAAAGTGGTCACTGTATGGAACTACAAGGTAGGTGTTTCTAATAAAGTGGTCACTGTATGGAACTACAAGGTAGGTGTTTCTAATAAAGTGGTCACTGTATGGAACTACAAGGTAGGTGTTTCTAATAAAGTGGTCCCTGAATGGAACTACAAGGTAGGTGTTTCTAATAAAGTGGTCACTGAATGGAACTACAAGGTAGGTGTTTCTAATAAAGTGGTCACTGTATGGAACTACAAGGTAGGTGTTTCTAATAAAGTGGTCACTGTATGGAACTACAAGGTAGGTGTTTCTAATAAAGTGGTCCCTGAATGGAACTACAAGGTAGGTGTTTCTAATAAAGTGGTCACTGTATGGAACTACAAGGTAGGTGTTTCTAATAAAGTGGTCACTGCATGGAACTACAAGGTAGGTGTTTCTAATAAAGTGGTCACTGTATGGAACTACAAGGTAGGTGTTTCTAATGAAGTGGTCACTGTATGGAACTACAAAGTAGGTGTTTCTAATAAAGTGGTCACTGTATGGAACTACAAGGTAGGTGTTTCTAATAAAGTGGTCACTGTATGGAACTACAAGGTAGGTGTTTCTAATAAAGTGGTCACTGTATGGAACTACAAAGTAGGTGTTTCTAATAAAGTGGTCACTGTATGGAACTACAAAGTAGGTGTTTCTAATAAAGTGGTCACTGTATGGAACTACAAGGTAGGTGTTTCTAATAAAGTGGTCCCTGAATGGAACTACAAGGTAGGTGTTTCTAATAAAGTGGTCCCTGAATGGAACTACAAGGTAGGTGTTTCTAATAAAGTGGTCACTGTATGGAACTACAAGGTAGGTGTTTCTAATAAAGTGGTCACTGTATGGAACTACAAGGTAGGTGTTTCTAATAAAGTGGTCACTGTATGGAACTACAAGGTAGGTGTTTCTAATAAAGTGGTCACTGTATGGAACTACAAGGTAGGTGTTTCTAATAAAGTGGTCCCTGAATGGAACTACAAGGTAGGTGTTTCTAATAAAGTGGTCACTGTATGGAACTACAAGGTAGGTGTTTCTAATAAAGTGGTCACTGAATGGAACTACAAGGTAGGTGTTTCTAATAAAGTGGTCACTGTATGGAACTACAAGGTAGGTGTTTCTAATAAAGTGGTCACTGTATGGAACTACAAGGTAGGTGTTTCTAATAAAGTGGTCACTGTATGGAACTACAAGGTAGGTGTTTCTAATAAAGTGGTCACTGTATGGAACTACAAAGGTAGGTGTTTCTAATAAAGTGGTCACTGTATGGAACTACAAGGTAGGTGTTTCTAATAAAGTGGTCACTGTATGGAACTACAAGGTAGGTGTTTCTAATAAAGTGGTCCCTGAATGGAACTACAAGGTAGGTGTTTCTAATAAAGTGGTCACTGAATGGAACTACAAGGTAGGTGTTTCTAATAAAGTGGTCACTGTATGGAACTACAAGGTAGGTGTTTCTAATAAAGTGGTCACTGTATGGAACTACAAGGTAGGTGTTTCTAATAAAGTGGTCCCTGAATGGAACTACAAGGTAGGTGTTTCTAATAAAGTGGTCACTGTATGGAACTACAAGGTAGGTGTTTCTAATAAAGTGGTCACTGCATGGAACTACAAGGTAGGTGTTTCTAATAAAGTGGTCACTGTATGGAACTACAAGGTAGGTGTTTCTAATAAAGTGGTCACTGTATGGAACTACAAGGTAGGTGTTTCTAATAAAGTGGTCACTGTATGGAACTACAAGGTAGGTGTTTCTAATAAAGTGGTCACTGTATGGAACTACAAGGTAGGTGTTTCTAATAAAGTGGTCACTGTATGGAACTACAAGGTAGGTGTTTCTAATAAAGTGGTCACTGTATGGAACTACAAAGGTAGGTGTTTCTAATAAAGTGGTCACTGTATGGAACTACAAGGTAGGTGTTTCTAATAAAGTGGTCCCTGAATGGAACTACAAGGTAGGTGTTTCTAATAAAGTGGTCCCTGAATGGAACTACAAGGTAGGTGTTTCTAATAAAGTGGTCACTGTATGGAACTACAAGGTAGGTGTTTCTAATAAAGTGGTCACTGTATGGAACTACAAGGTAGGTGTTTCTAATAAAGTGGTCACTGTATGGAACTACAAGGTAGGTGTTTCTAATAAAGTGGTCACTGTATGGAACTACAAGGTAGGTGTTTCTAATAAAGTGGTCCCTGAATGGAACTACAAGGTAGGTGTTTCTAATAAAGTGGTCACTGCATGGAACTACAAGGTAGGTGTTTCTAATAAAGTGGTCACTGTATGGAACTACAAGGTAGGTGTTTCTAATGAAGTGGTCACTGTATGGAACTACAAAGTAGGTGTTTCTAATAAAGTGGTCACTGTATGGAACTACAAGGTAGGTGTTTCTAATAAAGTGGTCCCTGAATGGAACTACAAGGTAGGTGTTTCTAATAAAGTGGTCACTGTATGGAACTACAAGTAGGTGTTTCTAATAAAGTGGTCACTGTATGGAACTACAAGGTAGGTGTTTCTAATAAAGTGGTCCCTGAATGGAACTACAAGGTAGGTGTTTCTAATAAAGTGGTCACTGTATGGAACTACAAGGTAGGTGTTTCTAATAAAGTGGTCACAGTATGGAACTACAAGGTAGGTGTTTCTAATAAAGTGGTCACTGTATGGAACTACAAGGTAGGTGTTTCTAATAAAGTGGTCCCTGAATGGAACTACAAGGTAGGTGTTTCTAATAAAGTGCTCACTGCATGGAACTACAAGGTAGGTGTTTCTAATAAAGTGGTCACTGTATGGAACTACAAGGTAGGTGTTTCTAATGAAGTGGTCACTGTATGGAACTACAAAGTAGGTGTTTCTAATAAAGTGGTCACTGTATGGAACTACAAGGTAGGTGTTTCTAATAAAGTGGTCCCTGAATGGAACTACAAGGTAGGTGTTTCTAATAAAGTGGTCACTGTATGGAACTACAAGGTAGGTGTTTCTAATAAAGTGGTCACTGTATGGAACTACAAGGTAGGTGTTTCTAATAAAGTGGTCCCTGAATGGAACTACAAGGTAGGTGTTTCTAATAAAGTGGTCACTGTATGGAACTACAAGGTAGGTGTTTCTAATAAAGTGGTCACTGTATGGAACTACAAGGTAGGTGTTTCTATAAAGTGGTCACTGTATGGAACTACAAGGTAGGTGTTTCTAATAAAGTGGTCACTGTATGGAACTACAAGGTAGGTGTTTCTAATAAAGTGGTCCCTGAATGGAACTACAAGGTAGGTGTTTCTAATAAAGTGGTCACTGAATGGAACTACAAGGTAGGTGTTTCTAATAAAGTGGTCACTGTATGGAACTACAAGGTAGGTGTTTCTAATAAAGTGGTCACTGTATGGAACTACAAGGTAGGTGTTTCTAATAAAGTGGTCCCTGAATGGAACTACAAGGTAGGTGTTTCTAATAAAGTGGTCACTGTATGGAACTACAAGGTAGGTGTTTCTAATAAAGTGGTCACTGCATGGAACTACAAGGTAGGTGTTTCTAATAAAGTGGTCACTGTATGGAACTACAAGGTAGGTGTTTCTAATGAAGTGGTCACTGTATGGAACTACAAAGTAGGTGTTTCTAATAAAGTGGTCACTGTATGGAACTACAAGGTAGGTGTTTCTAATAAAGTGGTCACTGTATGGAACTACAAGGTAGGTGTTTCTAATAAAGTGGTCACTGTATGGAACTACAAAGTAGGTGTTTCTAATAAAGTGGTCACTGTATGGAACTACAAAGTAGGTGTTTCTAATAAAGTGGTCACTGTATGGAACTACAAGGTAGGTGTTTCTAATAAAGTGGTCCCTGAATGGAACTACAAGGTAGGTGTTTCTAATAAAGTGGTCCCTGAATGGAACTACAAGGTAGGTGTTTCTAATAAAGTGGTCACTGTATGGAACTACAAGGTAGGTGTTTCTAATAAAGTGGTCACTGTATGGAACTACAAGGTAGGTGTTTCTAATAAAGTGGTCACTGTATGGAACTACAAGGTAGGTGTTTCTAATAAAGTGGTCACTGTATGGAACTACAAGGTAGGTGTTTCTAATAAAGTGGTCCCTGAATGGAACTACAAGGTAGGTGTTTCTAATAAAGTGGTCACTGTATGGAACTACAAGGTAGGTGTTTCTAATAAAGTGGTCACTGCATGGAACTACAAGGTAGGTGTTTCTAATAAAGTGGTCACTGTATGGAACTACAAGGTAGGTGTTTCTAATAAAGTGGTCACTGTATGGAACTACAAGGTAGGTGTTTCTAATAAAGTGGTCACTGTATGGAACTACAAGGTAGGTGTTTCTAATGAAGTGGTCACTGTATGGAACTACAAAGTAGGTGTTTCTAATAAAGTGGTCACTGTATGGAACTACAAGGTAGGTGTTTCTAATAAAGTGGTCACTGTATGGAACTACAAGGTAGGTGTTTCTAATAAAGTGGTCCCTGAATGGAACTACAAGGTAGGTGTTTCTAATAAAGTGGTCACTGAATGGAACTACAAGGTAGGTGTTTCTAATAAAGTGGTCACTGTATGGAACTACAAGGTAGGTGTTTCTAATAAAGTGGTCACTGTATGGAACTACAAGGTAGGTGTTTCTAATAAAGTGGTCCCTGAATGGAACTACAAGGTAGGTGTTTCTAATAAAGTGGTCACTGTATGGAACTACAAGGTAGGTGTTTCTAATAAAGTGGTCACTGCATGGAACTACAAGGTAGGTGTTTCTAATAAAGTGGTCACTGTATGGAACTACAAGGTAGGTGTTTCTAATGAAGTGGTCACTGTATGGAACTACAAAGTAGGTGTTTCTAATAAAGTGGTCACTGTATGGAACTACAAGGTAGGTGTTTCTAATAAAGTGGTCACTGTATGGAACTACAAGGTAGGTGTTTCTAATAAAGTGGTCACTGTATGGAACTACAAAGTAGGTGTTTCTAATAAAGTGGTCACTGTATGGAACTACAAAGTAGGTGTTTCTAATAAAGTGGTCACTGTATGGAACTACAAGGTAGGTGTTTCTAATAAAGTGGTCCCTGAATGGAACTACAAGGTAGGTGTTTCTAATAAAGTGGTCCCTGAATGGAACTACAAGGTAGGTGTTTCTAATAAAGTGGTCACTGTATGGAACTACAAGGTAGGTGTTTCTAATAAAGTGGTCACTGTATGGAACTACAAGGTAGGTGTTTCTAATAAAGTGGTCACTGTATGGAACTACAAGGTAGGTGTTTCTAATAAAGTGGTCACTGTATGGAACTACAAGGTAGGTGTTTCTAATAAAGTGGTCCCTGAATGGAACTACAAGGTAGGTGTTTCTAATAAAGTGGTCACTGCATGGAACTACAAGGTAGGTGTTTCTAATAAAGTGGTCACTGTATGGAACTACAAGGTAGGTGTTTCTAATAAAGTGGTCACTGTATGGAACTACAAGGTAGGTGTTTCTAATAAAGTGGTCACTGTATGGAACTACAAGGTAGGTGTTTCTAATGAAGTGGTCACTGTATGGAACTACAAAGTAGGTGTTTCTAATAAAGTGGTCACTGTATGGAACTACAAGGTAGGTGTTTCTAATAAAGTGGTCCCTGAATGGAACTACAAGGTAGGTGTTTCTAATAAAGTGGTCACTGTATGGAACTACAAGGTAGGTGTTTCTAATAAAGTGGTCACTGTATGGAACTACAAAGTAGGTGTTTCTAATAAAGTGGTCACTGTATGGAACTACAAAGTAGGTGTTTCTAATAAAGTGGTCACTGTATGGAACTACAAGGTAGGTGTTTCTAATAAAGTGGTCCCTGAATGGAACTACAAGGTAGGTGTTTCTAATAAAGTGGTCCCTGAATGGAACTACAAGGTAGGTGTTTCTAATAAAGTGGTCACTGTATGGAACTACAAGGTAGGTGTTTCTAATAAAGTGGTCACTGTATGGAACTACAAGGTAGGTGTTTCTAATAAAGTGGTCACTGTATGGAACTACAAGGTAGGTGTTTCTAATAAAGTGGTCACTGTATGGAACTACAAGGTAGGTGTTTCTAATAAAGTGGTCCCTGAATGGAACTACAAGGTAGGTGTTTCTAATAAAGTGGTCACTGTATGGAACTACAAGGTAGGTGTTTCTAATAAAGTGGTCACTGTATGGAACTACAAGGTAGGTGTTTCTAATAAAGTGGTCAACTATAACGAGTAACTGTGGTTGTAAGTGATTGCTGTACTCACAGCAAGACTGTTCCGTGTTCTGAGGTGATTGTTGTTGTTGGAGTTTTCGTTGCAGAGGTGATTCATGGTTCCCAGATCAATCCCACTCTCCTCACACTCTTCCTCCTTCTCTTTCGCTGCTCCTCCACCTCTCCTCCCTCCCTCGGCCAACGCCTCCATCTCCTCCTGCTCTTTCTGCGCCTCCTCCTCATCCTCCTCCTCCACCGTGCTGAACTCCAGACGCAGCCGAAGCTCCTCCAGAGGCTCGGCCCCCCGTGAACAGGTCTGAGCCGCCGTGCCCTCTCCGGGTACTGCAAAGCGAGGAAGGGGGAGGCTGTCCCGCCCCTCGAATGTCTCGTCGTCCAAAAGGGCGTCCCTTTCGACATCCTCAATCTCTATGAAGACGCGGTCCACGTCCAGAAGTGGAGGGGCACGGACAGGGGTGGAGGGGTCGCTGTCCAGCGCGGAGTCAGACAGCCGGCGGAAGTAGTAGTTGTAGTTCTGGGGGTTGGCGGGGTCCAGCTCCAGGGCAAGGGGGGAAGAGTGGGCCGCAGCCTCGCAACATGGGGTGGCGCCGGGGGTCACGCCTTCAGGGTCGCTACAGCAGGACGAGGCAGCCTGCTGGCAGTCTGGGTGGTCACACTCGGCGTCTGGGCGCCACAGCCGGTTGTGACGTTGCTTGCTAAAGAGGAAATGCAGAGAGTACAGTTCAGTAACAGAGCACTACACCACCATACTAACCACTACACCACCATACTAACCACTACACCACCATACTAACCACTACACCACCATACTAACCACTACACCACCATACTAACCACTACACCACCATACTAACCACTACACCACCATACTAACCACTACACCACCATACTGACCACTACACCACCATACTAACCATTACACCATCATACTAACCACTACACCACCATACTAACCACTACACCACCATACTAACCACTACACCACCATACTAACCACTACACCACCTTACTAACCACTACACCACCATACTGACCACTACACCACCATACTAACCACTACACCACTATACTAACCACTACACCACCGTACTAACCACTACACCACCATACTAACCACTACACCACCATACTAACTACTACACCAGCATACTAACCACTACACCACCGTACTAACCACTACACCACCATACTAACCACTACACCACCATACTAACTACTACACCACCATACTAACCACTACACCACCGTACTAACCACTACACCACCGTACTAACCACTACACCACCATACTAACTACTACACCAGCATACTAACCACTACACCACCATACTAACCACTACACCACCATACTAACTACTACACCATCATACTAACCACTACACCACCATACTAACCACTACACCACCTTACTAACCACTACACCACCATACTGACCACTACACCACCATACTGACCACTACACCACCATACTGACCACTACACCACCATACTAACCACTACACCACCATACTAACCACTACACCACCGTACTGACCACTACACCACCATACTGACCACTACACCACCATACTGACCACTACACCACCATACTAACCACTACACCACCATACTAACCACTACACCACCGTACTAACCACTACATCACCATACTAACCACTACACCACCGTACTAACCACTACACCACCATACTAACCACTACACCACCGTACTAACCACTACACCACCATACTAACCACTACACCACCATACTAACCACTACACCACCATACTAACCACTACACCACCATACTGACCACTACACCACCATACTAACCACTACACCACCATACTAACCACTACACCATCATACTAACCACTACACCACCGTACTGACCACTACACCACCATACTAACCACTACACCACCATACTAACCACTACACCATCATACTAACCACTACACCACTGTACTAACCACTACACCACCATACTGACCACTACACCACCGTACTGACCACTACACCACCATACTGACCACTACACCACCATACTAACCACTACACCACCATACTAACCACTACACCACCGTACTAACCACTACATCACCATACTAACCACTACACCACCGTACTAACCACTACACCACCATACTAACCACTACACCACCGTACTAACCACTACACCACCATACTAACCACTACACCACCATACTAACCACTACACCACCATACTAACCACTACACCACCATACTGACCACTACACCACCATACTAACCACTACACCACCATACTAACCACTACACCATCATACTAACCACTACACCACCATACTAACCTCTACACCACCATACTAACCACTACACCACCATACTAACCACTACACCATCATACTAACCACTACACCACCGTACTGACCACTACACCACCATACTAACCACTACACCACCATACTAACCACTACACCATCATACTAACCACTACACCACTGTACTAACCACTACACCACCATACTGACCACTACACCACCGTACTGACCACTACACCACCATACTGACCACTACACCACCATACTAACCACTACACCACCATACTAACCACTACACCACCATACTAACCACTACACCACCATACTAACCACTACACCACCATACTAACCACTACACCACCATACTAACCACTACACCACCATACTGACCACTACACTACTGTGCCGCCTATGTTTTCCTACAAGAACCTCTAATAAATGTGTGTTTATTGTAAAATGAACACAAAGGTTCCCTCCAAACATTTCTCTCACACAAAGCAGTAAGTGGTCACCTGGCGTCCAGAATCCCCTCGTACTCCGCCAGCTGTCTCATGAAGCTGTCGTTGGGTCGTGTGATGCTCCGTTTCTGTTTGACGAAGTTGTAGGCCTTCTCCAGAGACCAGCCGTACTCTTTCATAGCGTAGGCAATGACCGTGGACGCCGAGCGGCTCACTCCCATCTTACAGTGGACCAGACATTTGGACTGGTTCTTCCTGTGAAAACAAAAGAGGACAAAATCAGTTTCATTTCATAAACAAACCATTAAATAAACTATCAGCGAGGCTTCCTGTCAACCTACAGCTGTGGGCAGGACATCAGGAGGGACCCTGGAGAGTGGGACGTTCTAGAGTTTAACTAGAGGCCTGTTTACAAGATAGAGACAGCAACCTGTATCACTGCTAGTGACATGATAGCATGCGCTAACCAGGCTGAGGAGTCCAGAAAGTTTTAAAACAATAAATAAAATATGAAACATGTCCTGTTCAAACGTTTTTTTTAAAATACAGCCAATAAACAGAAATTATGCACAAAATGATCAGAAAACTTATTTTAAAGTGTGTTCTCGGCAGAAAGTTAACCCACCCCATCATTTAACCAGCTATGTTTCTGCATGTGTGGTTCCAGCTCTTACTTGGCTCTGACGATGAAGTTGTACGTGTCGTTCCAGTGGGCCAGCAGGTCTGTGGTCTCGTCGTCGTACACTCGGACGTTGTGGTAGCAAAACGTTCCGGGGAAGAAGTTGTCGATCTCCCGTGTGACGTTTAGGATGTAGCCCACCCTAAAAATAAAGCAGAACAGGCATGTTCACCTTATCTACGGGGGCTTCTTGGTCATCAATGAGCAGTGAAGAACCAGGAAGGAGAACGCTCGACTGTATCTGTTCCATTATTGGCCAAAACTTCTACAGATCTTCAAAATGAACCTGAATATTCTGCTGTAACAGGTTTAACCTCTGATCACTGTTTTAATAAGACACAAACAACTTATATACTGATTTTAAAGCAAGTTATACCATAAACAGAAGTATACTATACACCGATCAGCCAATAACATTCAACCCACCTCTGATCTACTCACACCAGCACAACACACACTAACACACCACCAGCAGTATCACTGCAGCACTGAGAATGATCCACCTGACAGTGAGTGGAGGTCCTGTATGGTCACTGGAGCTGATACAGTGGACAGTGAGTGGAGGTCCTGTATGGTCAGTGGAGCTGATACAGTGGACAGTGAGTGGAGGTCCTGTATGGTCAGTGGAGCTGATACAGTGGACAGTGAGTGGAGGTCCTGTGTGGTCAGTGGAGCTGATACAGTGGACAGTGAGTGGAGGTCCTGTATGGTCAGTGGAGCTGATACAGTGGACAGTGAGTGGAGGTCCTGTATGGTCAGTGGAGCTGATACAGTGGACAGTGAGTGGAGGTCCTGTGTGGTCAGTGGAGCTGATACAGTGGACAGTGAGTGGAGGTCCTGTATGGTCAGTGGAGCTGATACAGTGGACAGTGAGTGGAGGTCCTGTGTGGTCAGTGGAGCTGATACAGTGGACAGTGAGTGGAGGTCCTGTATGGTCAGTGGAGCTGATACAGTGGACAGTGAGTGTAGGTCCTGTATGGTCAGTGGAGCTGATACAGTGGACAGTGAGTGAAGGTCCTGTATGGTCAGTGGAGCTGATACAGTGGACAGTGAGTGGAGGTCTTGTATGGTCAGTGGAGCTGATACAGTGGACAGTGTAGATATCGAATATCAGGATATTATGTTTGGTGATACTGTATCAATTCTTAAAAACACAGTATCAATACACAGATTCCTGAGAGACAGTGTGTGTTGTGTATAAACCTCTGACCACTAGATGTCAGTGTTGTAATCCATTTTTAGCTCCACTCCAACATTAACAAGCAGCACAAGGACGCAATGTTATTGTAAGCATTAATAAACCTGTTCATACAGTGGAGTGTTTTAATAGTAGGATTTTAAAAATCTCATTATATTACTTTGTTTGCAGTATTGCAGTATATCATAATATATTGAATTGTGAGCGCTGTATCACGATATGTATTGTATTGCCAGGTTCTGGCCAATACACAGTCCTAGCAGATACAAGGAGGTGGTTTTACTGTTATGGCTGATCGGTGTTTACAGTTAGAAACGAATGCATTTAGGGAAATTTAAATACAGAACGTATAACATATAGAACTTCTCCACAGATCAATCCTCACCCAGTCTCCTGAAGCTCCTCTAGATTGGAAGCGTTCCATTCAGAGCCCTACAGAAATGAACAACACTGGGTGTGACTGTGTGTTCAACTCTGGCTTCATTAAAATCATCAAAGTTAAGTTTCACAGCGGGCACTGACCAGGTAGAGGTGGTCAAAAATCAGCGTGGCTTTATCCATCTGACCCAAAATCAGCAGCATCTCGTTGTCGATGAACTCTTTGTATTCTTTCAGGTTGCAGTTCATGTGCTGCTCTACCTCGTTACGGATCTGACGGAGAGAAACAAGGACATCACATCAATCACTTTAAACCAGTTACATCATCAGCCCTCCAATCAGGAACAGATATTAATATTAATAACATCTTTTTTCAATATTTACTGACCACTTTCATATATACAGAATATATGTTTATTATCCTGTATGTAAAAAAAGTAAGTGATGCATAGGACTACAATAATAATAATAATAATAATAATAATAATGATAAATGCATTCATAACTTCTATTAAACACTGATATACTACAATGTTCAAATCGTAATTATCAGTATGATTATTATTATTATTATTATTATAAAAAACAGCAACAACAACAAAACATCCTAGCACCACTACTGCTACTGATATTAATATTATTATTACAGCATGTAAATAATTAGAATACTTTATGTGTAATAGTATTGATATTGTTATTGTTATTACTGTTTATTAATTGTATTATTTAATGCTAAATCATGTTTTCTTATTGCTATATTGTTATATCTAATTTATACATATTTTTTACCCCTATATTTTAATACTTGGTTAAATAAACAGATAGATATTTCTATTATATTTATTGATTCCAAAGAAAACTCATTTTAAAACAATTAATCATGATAATATATTTGCTATTTAAAATAAAGAGTTATTTTTGCGTGGGGGGGGGGGGGGAGTTTTTGTTCACCTCTTTGCACGTCACATTCTCCAGATCCTGGAACATCATGATACTTCTGAGTTTGGCTTTGATGAGACATTCAGTTCTCTCTCTTTCTGTGGGCCTGAAGGAGGAACAGGGAGAACAGCAGAGAGTTAAAGGAGGTCTGTTTTCCTCTATCCTTTCATATACGGGTCATATGGGGTCATATGGAGTCATATGGAGCAAACAGATGAAAAAAGAGAGAAAACGAGGAGAAGAGGGGAAGAGTATAGAACAAATAAGAAGAGAACAAAAAGATGAGAGAAGAGAAAGAGAAGAAAAGAGAAGAGAGGAGAAAAGAAGAAGAAGAAGATGCGAAAAGAGGAGATGATGACAGAAGAGAGGAGAGGAAAAGAGAAGAGAAGAGAAGAGAAGATGCGAGAAGAGAGGAGAAAAGAAGAGGAGAAGAGAGGAGATAAGACAGTGGGAGAAGAGAAGAGGGGAGAAGATGAGAGAGGAGAAGAGGGGCGAAAATAAGAGTAGAGAGGAGACGAGAAGATGAGAGAAGAGAGGAGAAAATGAGAGCAGGGAAGAGAAGAGAAGAAGAGAAGAGAGGAGAGAAGATGAGAGAAGTGAGGAGAAGAGAGAAGATGGGAGAAGAGAGAAGAGGAGAGGATAGGAAAGGAGAGGAGAGAAGATGAGAGAAGTGAGGAGAGGAGAGAAGATGGGAGAAGAGAGAAGAGGAGAGGATAGGAAAGGAGAGGAGAGGAAAGAAAATGAGAGAGGAGAAGTAAAGAGAGGAGAGGAGAAGATGAGAGACGAGAGGAGATAAGATAGGAGAAATTAAGAGAAAAAGAGAAAAGAAGAGAATAATTTATGAGAAAAGAGAAGAGAGGAAAGATGAGAGAAGTGAAGAGAGGAGAGATGAGAGAAGATGAGAGAAGTAAAGAGAGGAGAAAAAAGATGAGAGGAGTGAAGTGAGGAGAAGAAAAGTGAAGAGAGGAGAGGAGAAAGGATGAGAGAAGAGAAGAAAAGAGAAGTGAAGAGAGGAGAGGAGAAATGATGAGAAGAGAGAAGAAGATGAGAGGAGAGAGGAGAAGATGAGAGAAGAGAGGATAGAAGATCAGAGAAGTGAAGAGAGGAGATGAGTGAAGAGAGGAGAAGATGAGAGAAGAGAAGAGAGAAGATGACAGGAGAAAAGATGAGAGAAGAGAAGTGAAGAGAGGAGAAGAGAGGAGAAGATGAGAGAAGAGAGAAGATGAGAGAAGAGAGGAGAAGATGAGAGAAGAGAGGAGAAGATGAGAGAAGAGAGGAGAGAAGATGAGAGAAGAGAAGTAAAGAGAGGAGAAGATGAGAGAAGAGAGGAGAGAAGATGAGAGAAGTGAAGAGAGGAGAAGAGAAAAGAAGAGAGGAACTAACTTGTCGTTGAACATGGCGGGCGAGTCTGGTCGCATTGTTTCCAGGTCCTGCATGGCGTTCCACTCGTTGATGCAGCTCTGCTCTGAGGAGATGCAGCTCTCGTAGTAGCCGGTCCAGGTGAGAGACATGCCGCCAGGGAAGTAGTTATACCTGCGTGAAACCTCACATGCCTTGTGTAGCACCTGCAGGGCTGACCTGAGAACAGAGGACATCTCATCAGCTCATCATCTCATCAGCTCATCATCTCAACAGCTCATCATCTCAACAGCTCATCATCTCAACAACTCTCATTAACTCTAAAACTGTTCCAGTGTATGTGGGCTGCAAGCGTATGGCAAACCAGTTCTGGCTGATATGAGATGTAAACAAAGTTATTAAGTGGTTTAACATGAAATAGTTTATTATACAGAGACTTACTCAGGTTTACCCATTAGATTAGACTGGTCTGTGATCAGTCTGAATACGCTACACCTCATCTTGCACATCATACGGATTTTAAACATAAAACTTAAGTGCAATTTTCCTTTAACTACCTCTCACACTGGATATTTACCAGATCATCCCCTTCCATCCAAAACTAGACCAACAAATCAGAGTAAAGGCCTTTATTTCCACTGAGAGCAGCAATTACACATCTTCACCAGCAGATGGCAGCAGCAAAACTAGGTGTATGAACCTCAGCCCTACAAGTCCTGGTTGCATCTGAACAACAATGCGTTCACACCAGTTCAGACCCCAGAGGAGCTTCAGTTCGGATGAGAAAAGAGAGGAGAGGAGAGGAGAAGATGAGGGAAGAGTACAGAACAAATAAGAAGAGAAGAAAAAAAGATGAGAAAAGAGACAAGAAGAAAAAAGAAGAGAGGAGAAGAAAATAGAAGAGATAAGAAGAGAAGGGAGGTGAAGAGAAGATGAGAGAAGAAAAAAGAGAAGAGAAGAGAGGAGAAGAAAATAGAAGACAAAAGAAGAGAAGGGAGGAGAGGAAAATAGAAGAGATAAAATGAGAAGGAAGGAGAGGAAAAGATGAAAGAACAGAAGAGAAGAGAAGAGAAGAGAAGAGGAGAGAGAAGAAAAAAGAAGAGAAAAGAAGAGAAGGGAGGAGAGGAGAAGAGAATAGAAGAGAAAAGAGGAGAGGAGAGGGGAAGATGAAAGAAGAAAAGAGAAAGGAGAAGAAGAGGAGAGGATAGGAGAAGAGAGGAGAAAAGAAGAGAAGGAAGGAGAGGAGAAGATGAGAGAAGAGAAGAGAAGAGAGGTAAGGAGAAGAGAGGAGAAGAAAATAAAAGAGAAAAGAAGAGAAGGGAGGAGAGGAGAAGAGAATAGAATAAAAAAGAGGAGACGAGAGCGGAAGATGAAAGAAGAGAAGGGAGGAGAAGAGAAGAGAAGAGAAGAGGAAACGAGAGGAGAATAGAAAAGAAGAGAAGGGAGGAGAGGAGAAGATTAGAGCAGAGGAGAGAACATGAGATAAGAGAATATAGAAGATGAGAGAAGAGAGGAGAAGATGAGAGAACAGAAGAGAAAATGAGAGAAGAGAAGAGAGGATGAGAGAGGAGAAAATGAGAGAAAATGAAAGAAGAAAAAATCAGAGTAAAGGCCTTTATTTCCTTTGAGAGCAGCAATTACACATCTTCACCAGCAGATGGCAGCAGCAAAACTAGGTGTATGAACCTCAGCCCTACAAGTCCTGGTTGCATCTGAACAACAAGGCGTTCACACCAGTTCAGACCCCAGAGGAGCTTCAGTTCACCATTCATCAGTTCACCATTCACCCCCCCCCTCCACACACCCACCCAGGTAGCAGTTGGTGGCTCAAGGGCACTTCAGTTGTGTACTGTAGATCGAGAGGATCAAACCAGCGACCTTCTGGTCACAAGACCGGACCCCTGACCTTCAGCCCAGGACCGCCCCACACTGAGGGTGTTCCTGAGGGCCAGCTCTGCTCAATACGTTGACTTTCACACACAGACAGATCTAACCTGTTCCTGATCACCACATCGAGAGTGTGTTTACACGCTGAAGAACACTCTCTGGTTTGAACCCTGGTCCACCGTGTGGTCTGTATGTGTAAGTACATGTACGTGAGTGTGTATAGCACTCTTACCACATGGCCTGTACAGACACAGGTTTGAAGATGTGCGTGCGGCCTGCCGTGTTCACGCTGAAGCCCCTGAGGACGAGAACAGAGAGGTCAACAGAGTTCGTCTCCACCCCACAGTTCAAATTAACACGTTCACTCCAGCGTCATTACGCTCGTTAAGTTTCCCAGCTAATTAACATTATCATAACAAAAGGCTTCTAAACAATGTGAGGATGTGTTTACGCCTGTAGTTCTGGTCTGAACCAGAGCGGAAGTTCATAGAACACATCATCGCTGTCCAAAGAAAAACAAGCATCTCCAAAACAACTACTTCACAGCAGAGGAGGAAAACAATTTTATTATTTTATATTTATTATAAAATTTAATTATTTTATATGTATGTTAATGGAAAGCTATTTTACTCAAAGCACTTTGGAGCATTTTAATTGGTCCAATCATCATCAGAACCACTACAGACTTTAAATTATGCTGAAAACTAGAAATTTACATACTTGGTTTTCATTGGACGGCGATAATATTTAAGGTAAATAAAGGTTAAAGGACTGGGAGCATGTTTTTTTTGTTGTCTTGTGATAATACAGCATGACTCCCTGCACTGCTGTGGCTTTGAACCACGCAAATCAGAGTGAATTCCTTGCAACACAGCCTGGAGTGACTTACTGCTTAAAACACAGGGTAGTTTAAATGTGTAAATAGATTATTATTTTTTTAACAAAGGTCTTTTATTTGTTTTAAGCAGTAGAGAAAAAAAATTAATCTAATAAAATAAAATAAAAAACCCACCCGATAACTAACAATCTTGTACTACTACACCAAAGGTACAGCTATCTCATACAACAAATGTTTAGAAAGAAGAACAATAATCAAAAATAAATAATGATTAATGAGAATGAGAAATTAAAATATGCCTGCACATACATATATATATATTAGGGGTGTATGAGAATATCGAAAATATCAAATATCAGGATATTATATTTAGTGATACTGTATCAATTCTCAAAAACACAGTATCGATACACACATTCCTGGCAGACAGTGAATCAGTGTGTGTTGTGTTTAAACCTCTGACCACTAGAGGGCAGTGTTGTAATCCATTTTCAGCTCCACTCCAACATTAACAAGCAGCACAAGGACGCAGTGCTATTGTAAGTATTGATAAACCTGTTCATACAGTGGTGTGTTTTAATAGTAGGAATTAAAAAAACACAGTTTATCACTTTGCTTGCAGTATCGCAGTATATCATGATATATTAAATCGTGAGCGCCGTATCATGATACGTATTGTATCGCCAGGTTCTTGCCGATACACAGTCCTAATATAGACTGTAGATACTCAAGTGCAAAAAGTCAAATACACAGATATAAATTGTCCCACATGTTAATCTGCAGTCCATGTGATTAATATATGTCTAAACAGGCTGCCAAGCTGTATCAAATCAAATCTTCGTATATAGAGTACTATATAATAACCCTGAATTAATCTCTACCACCAGAACTATATAAGTACTGCTTCAGATCTTACGAGGAGATGCTGAAACACTCAAAACATCACAGACTCATTATTTCCACATAGACTAGAAGTTCTGCGGAGAGGAGACGGCGGCTCCTTCTGTCTTTGGTCTGATTCCTCTCATACTTCAAATGAACTGTTTGTTTTGAGGCGCGCTGAGACCGAACTGCTCTGGGGGTCTTATTAGGTGGGCACTAGAGTTCAGTGGGAAACTCTCTCACCTGCTGTAACGAACTTTACCAGCAGAGCAAACACACCAGGTTTGTTTTAATCAGAGAAAACCTTCAAATCAGAACGCAGCCTAGAATCAAATGTTTTAATGAAATCACTGCCTTCAACACACTAACCCTTACAAACCAGTTCAACTTGTACAGCCACGTCACCCAGTACACTCACTGTCCACTGTGACTCTGACGCGGTGGTGATGTGTTAGTGTGTGTTGTGCTGGTGTGAGTGGATCAGACACAGCAGTGCTGCTGCTGGAGTGTTTAAACACCTCAGTGTCACTGCTGGACTGAGAATCGTCCACCAACCAAAACTGACGTATGGAAAAGATCTACTTACTCTATTAATACTGATTAATATTTAATAATAGTGTTTACTTAGTAAATAAAAGCTTCCTGTCTGGAATAAATAGCTTTTTATATATAATAATGACTCCATGTATGTATTTTATAGTGTATATAGTTTTCTCTGGAATGCTAGAATGTTCTTACACCATCAGGCTGCATTTGCTGTCTTTGACCATTAGGGGGCAATACAGTATAGATCACTTACCCGTCTCCATCTAAATGGATCTTCGTGTCGCTCCAGAGCGGCAGCACCATCCCTACAGAGCAGCTCTTACTGTGGAGAAAACGGCAGAGTGTTACATAAATGAGTGATAAAGAGCAGAGATCCTGATTTCACTCTCCAAATATTCACTCCTAAACCCAGCCCACCGTCCAGACTCCTGCCAGACCACCGTACCGCACCGACCGACAGCACAACTGATAAAGTCTGGTTTGGGGGAGTAGATTTCCTGAGCTAACCAGTCTTTCACCTCCAGCTAACCACTACACAGCCATGCTGACCACTACACCACCATACTGACCACTAAACCACCATACTGACCACTACACCACCATACTAACCACTACACCACCATACTGACCACTACACCACCATACTAACCACTACACAGCCATGCTGACCACTACACCACCATACTAACCACTACACAGCCATGCTGACCACTACACCACCATACTGACCACTAAACCACCATACTGACCACTACACCACCATACTAACCACTACACCACCATACTGACCACTACACCACCATACTAACCACTACACCACCATACTAACCACTACACCACCATACTGACCACTACACCACCTTACTAACCACTACACCACCGTACTAACCACTACACCACCATACTGACCACTACACCACCTTACTAACCACTACACCACCGTACTAACCACTACACAGCCATACTAACCACTACACCACCGTACTGACCACTACACCACCATACTAACCACTACACCACCATACTGACCACTACACCACCATACTGACCACTACACCACCGTACTAACCACTACACCACCTTACTAACCACTACACCACCGTACTGACCACTACACCACCATACTAACCACTACACCACCATACTAACCACTACACCACCATACTAACCACTACACCACCATACTGACCACTACACCACCATACTAACCACTACACCACCGTACTGACCACTACACCACCGTACTGACCACTACACCACCATACTAACCACTACACCACCATACTAACCACTACACCACCGTACTGACCACTACACCACCATACTGACCACTACACCACCATACTGACCACTACACCACCATACTAACCACTACACCACCATACTAACCATTACACCACCATACTAACCACTACACCACCATACTAACCACTACACCACCGTACTGACCACTACACCACCATACTGACCACTACACCACCATACTAACCACTACACCACCATACTAACCACTACACCACCATACTGACCACTACACCACCGTACTGACCACTACACCACCGTACTAACCACTACACCATCATACTAAACACTACACCACCATACTAACCACTACACCACCGTACTAACCACTACACCACCGTACTAACCACTACACAGCCATGCTGACCACTACACCACCATACTAACCACTACACAGCCATGCTGACCACTACACCACCATACTGACCACTAAACCACCATACTGACCACTACACCACCATACTAACCACTACACCACCATACTGACCACTACACCACCATACTAACCACTACACCACCATACTAACCACTACACCACCATACTGACCACTACACCACCTTACTAACCACTACACCACCGTACTAACCACTACACAGCCATACTAACCACTACACCACCGTACTGACCACTACACCACCATACTAACCACTACACCACCATACTGACCACTACACCACCATACTAACCACTACACCACCATACTGACCACTACACCACCGTACTAACCACTACACCACCTTACTAACCACTACACCACCGTACTGACCACTACACCACCATACTAACCACTACACCACCATACTAACCACTACACCACCATACTGACCACTACACCACCATACTAACCACTACACCACCGTACTGACCACTACACCACCGTACTGACCACTACACCACCATACTGACCACTACACCACCATAATAACCACTACACCACCGTACTGACCACTACACCACCATACTGACCACTACACCACCATACTGACCACTACACCACCATACTAACCACTACACCACCATACTAACCACTACACCACCATACTAACCATTACACCACCATACTAACCACTACACCACCATACTAACCACTACACCACCATACTGACCACTACACCACCATACTGACCACTACACCACCATACTGACCACTACACCACCGTACTGACCACTACACCACCGTACTAACCACTACACCATCATACTAAACACTACACCACCATACTAACCACTACACCACCGTACTAACCACTACACCACCATACTAACCACTACACCACCATACTAACCACTACACCACCATACTGACCACTACACCACCATACTAACCACTACACCACCATACTGACCACTACACCACCGTACTAACCACTACACCACCATACTAACCACTACACCACCATACTAACCACTACACCACCATACTAACCACTACACCACCGTACTAACCACTACACCACCATACTAACCACTACACCACCATACTAACCACTACACCACCATACTAACCACTACACCACCGTACTAACCACTACACCACCATACTAACCACTACACCACCATACTGACCACTACACCACCGTACTAACCACTACACCACCATACTAACCACTACACCACCATACTAACCACTACACCACCATACTAACCACTACACCACCGTACTAACCACTACACCACCATACTAACCACTACACCACCATACTAACCACTACACCACCATACTAACCACTACACCACCGTACTAACCACTACACCACCATACTAACCACTACACCACCATACTGACCACTACACCACCGTACTAACCACTACACCACCATACTAACCACTACACCACCATACTAACCACTACACCACCATACTGACCACTACACCACCATACTAACCACTACACCACCGCTCATCCCACAACTCCAACTGAAGTGAATGACTTCAAACGAAGAGCTGCTACTGGTCTGTTACTCGCCGCGCTGACTGAGAGTCTGAGTGTGCTGAACCGCAGAGCCAGACAGCCTGACCACATAACCACAGAGATTAATGCTCTGTAGCAGAGCTCAGGTGGTCCGTCTCGCCGTGGAAGCAGCAGCTCCAGCTAAGAACCGACAGCTTGTCCAACAACTAACACTGACTCAAAACACTGACTCAAAACACTGACTCAAATCACTGACTCAAAACACTGACTCAAAACACTGACTCAAAACACTGACTCAAAACACTGACTCAAAACACTGACTCAAATCACTGACTCAAAACACTGACTCAAATCACTGACTCAAAACACTGACTCAAATCACTGACTCAAAACACTGACTCAAAACACTGACTCAAATCACTGACTCAAAACACTGACTCAAATCACTGACTCAAATCACTGACTCAAATCACTGACTCAAATCACTGACTCAAAACACTGACTAGTCTTATAGCAGTCAGAACTTTACAGTCTGGATTAGTTTTCAGCTCCGCTGAGTCTTCTGTCGTTTCAAACTAACAGTATCACAGTGAACAAATCTGTGTGTGTTGTTGTTGTTGTTTTGTGTGTGTGTGTGTGTGTACATGTAGTATTCAAAGTGATGATATCACCAGGATCAAAGGGTTTTAATGGGTTAACAGTGGCAGAAGCACTTCATTGTTTTCCCCACAGAAAACTAGTGCCCTCTAATGGTAACCAGTAGAACGCCAAGCCATCCGGTTTTAACGCTAAAGGATATTATGCAGTACTGTGTTTGCTATGATGCTACAAAAATTCTAACATTTAATAATGAATTAATGTTTAACTAGGGTTTGAGCAGACAGTGTGATTAAACCTCCAACCACTAGATGGCAGTATTGCAATCTATCTTCAGCTTCAGAGTCCAGTGAAACATACACACACACACACACACACACACACACACACACACACACACACACACACACACACACACACACTAGGGTCCAGTGAAACATACACACACACACACACACACACACAGCCGCACAGCCAGACCCCAGCCGCACAGCCAGACCCCAGCCGCACAGCCAGACCCCAGCCGCACAGCCAGACCCCAGCCGCACAGCCAGACCCCAGCCGCACAGCCAGACCCCAGCCGCACAGCCAGACCCCAGCCGCCGGCACGTCAGAGAAACAGGCTCGTGATGAACGGCTCATGCTTCCTTTGCTGAAGTGTGAGCTGGAGTATGTGGGGGAGCTCACCTGTCTTTGTTGCTGAAGTCCATCCCCAGCAGGATGTTCTCCTCTGTGTCCTGCCTGCCACTGGTGTACACCACCACCATGTACCGTACTCGGTCTGACCAAGCACTCTCCAACCGCACCGCCTGGTAAACACACACACACACACACACACACACACACACACACACACACACACACACACACACACACACAACAGCATCAGTAACAAATACATAAAACAGAGCTCTCTCAGAGCAGGACTGTCCTCGCAAGGGCAGTATTACAAGCATACCAACACACATATACATTCATACATGCTTACACAAGATGTTGTTTTTGTATTCATTCAATAATGGGGTCTCACAGGGGCTTCACAGGTAGGGTATACTTGTTAACCCTTAAAATACCAGACTTTTTACATACAATACAAACTGGAGTTCTTTTTAGGTTATAGTAAAACTCTGGACCAGCCAGTGGTCATTTAAGAGGTTAACCTCTTCCTGCTGAGCTGCAGTGCTGGCTCTGAAACTCCAAATCCTTCCAGGTGGTGCTCTACTAACGAGCCCAAGCAGTGACTGTAAGCTAACTAGTGAAGCTAAGGCTGCATGATTTGAGAAAAATATCTAATTGTAATGTTTCTGACCAGTAAAGCATTTTAAACAGAATTATTTTTTTTAAAATAAATTTTGTTCATTTTTAAACAAGATCAGATCCACACAGTGACCAGATCGTAACAACTGTAAGACGCAAATCGGAAAGTATAAATAATATATATATAAAAAAAAACAAAAAAGAACAAAAAAACCCACAAAAATGATATAAAAAGAATATTACAGCACTTCTAGTTTACATATGCATGGCATCAATTACATTCTGCCTGTCGACAGTTTACCCAAAGACACACAGCTATTATTAACCCTGAGACTACAATTCAAAAAGGAAATAAACTGAATTATTTATATATTTTATATTATTATTATTATTATTATTATTAGTATTATTATTATTACTACTACATTTTTTCCCTTAAAGAATTTTCCGGTAGGTTTATTCGGCAAAGCTGACCAGAATATCCACTTTTTCTATGAAGCATGTAGTTTGAACGCTAAGGGCGACGGACTGGAGGAGATGGAGGTGAGGAACAGAGTGGAGGAGATGGAGGTGAGGAACAGAGTGGAGGAGATGGAGGTGAGGAACAGAGAGGAGGAGATGGAGGTGAGGAACAGAGTGGAGGAGATGGAGGTGAGGAACAGAGTGGAGGAGATGGAGGTGAGGAACAGAGTGGAGGAGATGGAGGTGAGGAACAGAGTGGAGGAGATGGAGGTGAAGAACAGAGTGGAGGAGATGGAGGTGAGGAACAGAGTGGATGAGATGGAGGTGAAGAACAGAGTGGAGGAGATAAAGGTGAAGAACAGAGTGGAGGAGATGGAGGTGAAGAACAGAGTGGAGGAGATGGAGGTGAGGAACAGAGTGGAGGAGATGGAGGTGAGGAACAGAGTGGAGGAGATGGAGGTGTGAAACAGAGTGGAGGAGATGGAGGTGAAGAACAGAGTGGAGGAGATGTGAGATGTTACAGTAGATGTTGGAGGTGGTGCTGATGTGATGAAGAGAGGTTTGAGCTGAACTGAAAGATGAGCTGCTATCGAGATATAATACTCACTCCTACTGACCACCAGTGTTCACCCCCAGATCACCCTTACACACTACAATACTCACTCCTACTGACCACCAGTGTTCACCCCCAGATCACCCTTACACACTACAATACTCACTCCTACTGACCACCAGTGTTCACCCCCAGATCACCCTTACACACTACAATACTCACTCCTACTGACCACCAGTGTTCACCCCCAGATCACCCTTACACACTACAATACTCACTCCTATTGACCACCAGTGTTCACCCCCAGATCACCCTTACACACTACAATACTCACTCCTACTGACCACCAGTGTTCACCCCCAGATCACCCTTACACACAATACTCACTTCTACTGACCACCAGTGTTCACCCCCAGATCACCCTTATACACTACAATACTCACTCCTACTGACCACCAGTGTTCACCCCCAGATCACCCTTACACACTGCAATACTCACTCCTACTGACCACCAGTGTTCAACCCCAGATCTCCCTTACACACTACAATACTCACTCCTACTGACCACCAGTGTTCACCCCAGATCTCCCTTACACACTACAATACTCACTTCTACTGACCACCAGTGTTCACCCCCAGATCACCCTATGTGGAAAATCACCATCTCAATGCAGCCTATTGGGAAAAACCAGCCAAACGCTTCATTTAAACTGACTCTCTGTTCCCGATCGAGAGCGACGGGGGGACTAACAAGTGTTCACCCCAGATCTCCCTTACACACTGCAATACTCACTCCTACTGACCACCAGTGTTCAACCCCAGATCACCCTTATACACTACAATACTCACTCCTACTGACCACCAGTGTTCACCCCAAATCACCCTTACACACTACAATACTCACTCCTACTGACCACCAGTGTTCACCCCAGATCACCCTTATACACTACAATACTCACTCCTACTGACCACCAGTGTTCACCCCCAGATCACCCTTATACACTACAATACTCACTTCTACTGACCACCAGTGTTCAACCCCAGATCACCCTTACACACTACAATACTCACTCCTACTGACCACCAGTGTTCAACCCCAGATCACCCTTATACACTACAATACTCACTCCTACTGACCACCAGTGTTCACCCCAAATCACCCTTACACACTACAATACTCACTTCTACTGACCACCAGTGTTCACCCCAAATCACCCTTACACACTACAATACTCACTCCTACTGACCACCAGTGTTCACCCCAGATCTCCCTTACACACAACAATACTCACTCCTACTGACCACCAGTGTTCAACCCCAGATCACCTTATACACACTACAACACTCACTCTTATGGACCACCAGCACCATCAGCTCAGCTTCTCCTTCACCAGTTCTCCTGTTTCCACCTTAAATGGAGGTGCAGGTACGTTCTGGCTCCTGCTGCACTGTTTAAGGTGGAACAGGAAAACTGGTGAACGAGCTGCTTCACCCTCGTGCACTCCGTAGGAGTGAGTATTGTAGAGTGAACAGTTGGTCTGGGGGTGATGTGACTGGTCACTGGTGAGAGGTTTAAAACTACAGCTACAAGAAACTGGAACAGGAAGTTCAGTCTCTCGTCCTGACCGTAGACGAAGGGTCAGACACAGACGTTCTGAGAGAGTGTGATAGCGCCCCCTATGTGGAAAATCACCATCTCAATGCAGCCTATTGGGAAAAACCAGCCAAACGCTTCATTTAAACTGACTCTCTGTTCCCGATCGAGAGCGACGGGGGGACTAACGAGTGTATCGGGTCACAGCTCCTCATGCCTTCACGTGGAAACACTCCACAACAACACACGTACGCTGAAGCATGTTCTCATCTGTTAATGAACCCCACCAAACACACACAGCCTCGGGGGGCTAATAAAAGCCAGTCAGGCTTGAGTGAGGGTGGGTGTTTGAGGGTGTGCTCACCAGTTTGATTCGGTCCTCCGAGCGAAGAATGTTGATCATTACCTGTAAGTGCTGAGGTAAATCTCCTACGGAGAGAGAGAGAGAGAGAGAGAGAGAGAGAGAGGGGGAGAGAGAGAGAGAGAGAGAGAGAGAGAGAGAGAGAGAGGGAGAGAGAGAGAGAGAGAGAGAGAGAGAGGGAGAGAACACAGTGTTACAACTAAACAAGGCCACGGCAGCTCGACAACATGACATTCCCCGCACAGTAAATCACACCACCAGCAATAAAACAATGAAAACAGGATTCAGAGAGGAGAAGAGGGCCGAACAGGAAGAGACAGGAATGAGTGATTCACACCTCGATGAGAGAGGAGGCCGCCGGCTGGCGTTCCACTGAAAGAGAGACCTGCCTGCCGGGCTCGTCCGGGTCTGGAACCCAAACCCAAACTCAAAAAAATAAAACAAGGTCTCCAGAGTCATTCCAACGTTCTCACACGTTCTCACACCTCCCTGTATGTCCACTCACTGTCCACTGTATCAGCTCCACTGAGTGAGTGAGTGAGAGTTAGTTACACCTCTGTTTGCTGAACCACATGTTCCTTACAAAACCACATCAGAGCAGAACCACCTAATCACCAAACATCTGACTCGCTCAGGAACACAGCAGGGCATGGTCTGATGTGACGACACAAAACTGTCCCAGCTTTTCAGGAATGGGGGTCCGAGACCCCAGTAACGTCCCCGCAGCACGAGGTAGAAACACAAGCCGGGTTTCCATCCATTCACACTCTACACCTGTAGGGTCAGTCCGCCGGCCACCCGCGAGGAGACCTGATGCCGTACCAGCGCAGTGATGACGCAAATTTCTTTTTTGCTTCTCGTAACCCGAGACCTGTAATCTCCGCAACACCGGCCCACTGTTCCCACTCAGACTCAGTCCAATCACCTCCATCTCATAACTCCTAACTCCTCCTGCAGTTATTTGGGGTAAAAACTCGACTGTTTATATTTATGAAGACCAGTCCGTGTGTGTAACGTCAACAAATCTGTTCTTGAAACAACAAACGTGTTTATACACGACTGCTGTTCCTCTCCTCCACTGACCATCACTGCTGTTCCTCTCCTCCACTGACCATCACTACTGTTCCTCTCCTCCACTGACCATCACTGCTGTTCCTCTCCTCCACTGACCATCACTGCTGTTCCTCTCCTCCAATGACCATCACTGCTGTTCCTCTCCTCCAATGACCATCACTGCTGTTCCTCTCCTCCACTGACCATCACTGCTGTTCCTCTCCTCCACTGACCATCACTACTGTTCCTCTCCTCCACTGACCATCACTGCTGTTCCTCTCCTCCACTGACCATCACTGCTGTTCCTCTCCTCCACTGACCATCACTGCTGTTCCTCTCCTCCAATGACCATCACTGCTGTTCCTCTCCTCCACTGACCATCACTACTGTTCCTCTCCTCCACTGACCATCACTGCTGTTCCTCTCCTCCACTGACCATCACTGCTGTTCCTCTCCTCCACTGACCATCACTACTGTTCCTCTCCTCCACTGACCATCACTACTGTTCCTCTCCTCCACTGACCATCACTGCTGTTCCTCTCCTCCACTGACCATCACTACTGTTCCTCTCCTCCACTGACCATCACTGCTGTTCCTCTCCTCCACTGACCATCACTGCTGTTCCTCTCCTCCACTGACCATCACTACTGTTCCTCTCCTCCACTGACCATCACTGCTGTTCCTCTCCTCCACTGACCATCACTACTGTTCCTCTCCTCCACTGACCATCACTGCTGTTCCTCTCCTCCACTGACCATCACTGCTGTTCCTCTTCTTCACTGACCATCACTGCTGTTCCTCTCCTCCACTGACCATCACTGCTGTTCCTCTCCTCC
>CM038725.1:1782588-1790088 GCA_021613375.1 Megaleporinus macrocephalus | reverse complement strand
CAAGGAGAAGAACATTCACCCACAACAAACTGGAATAAATCTGACACCAAACGGTGGGACGGGCCATCCGAACGAGGGGGGGGGATATTTTCCCCAAGAATAAAGGCTCTGCTGGGACTGTGAGTGCTAACACACGTCCAGGCCACCCAGAGCTCATAACAAAGCCTTTGTTAAACCAGAACATGCTATTCAAGATCTTTTCAATTACTTCATCATTCACACCTCTGAGAGCTGCAACACCGTCAGAGCACATACCTGCGCTGGTGCAGACTGAGCACACGTACACGTACACACCAACACTCTTTCACTCCATCACCGTTTAACACGACCACACAGTCTGTATTTTACTCACCAACTCATTTACTCATTTTACTTTACTTCAGAAGATATCTCACAGAAGACCATCCACCAGCCACAACGCAGTTCAAAAAGATACAGAGAACCTGGAGCTCCTAACAACCACAAAGACCTGCTAGATCCAGCAACACTGTCCCCATCAGATAAACAGCACTTATCGAGAGAGGAGAACATCAAGCTCCACTCCTGCTTCAGATCTGAGAACATCCACAGGTGTTTCTGTCCATCCTTCCACTGTGAGAAGTTCATTTAGTGTTGTATCTCCACTCACTGTCCACTGTATCAGCTCCACTGACCATACAGGACCTCCACTCACTGTCCACTGTATCAGCTCCACTGACCATACAGGAGCTCCACTCACTGTCCACTGTATCAGCTCCACTGACCATACAGGACCTCCACTTACAGACTGTAGTTCATCTGATTCTCTGTATACTTTATTACTCTGTTCTTTAATGATCAGGACCCCCACAGGACCACCACAGAGCAGATACTATTAGGGAGGTGGATCATTCTCAGCACTGCAGTGACACTGATGTGGTGCTGGTGTGAGTGGATTAGACACAGCAGTGCTGCTGCTGGAGTGTTTAAACACTGTGTCCACTCACTGTCCACTCTATTAGACACTCCTACTACCTGCTGGTCCACCTTGTAGATGTAGAGTCAGAGACAGTAGCTCATCTGCTGCTGCACAGTTTGTGTTCCTCTAGTTCTTCATCAGTGGACACAGGACGCCGCCCACAGGACACTGCTGTCTGGATAGTTTTGGTTGGTGGACGATTCTCAGTCCAGCAGTGACACTGAGGTGTTTAAACACTCCAGCAGCAGCACTGCTGAGTCTGATCCACTCACACCAGCACAACACACACACCACCACCACCACCACCACGTCAGGGCTACTTGACCTGAGGTGATTCAAACCCACTGGTCATTAGTTAGTTAGTTAGTTAGTTAGTTAGTTTCTTCGGTTCCTCGCGTCTCCATGTTAACGTGTCCGAGTGGAATATGCTATTTTAGTTTGCCCACCACTGCGGCTGGTAGGAGGAGCAAATTAGCACCCACCACCACCAACCAAACGTGGGTGACTTTATGTAGCGGCGGGTGGCAGGTGCTAATTTCCAGCTCTGGAATTCTAGAATTCTGCAAAAAGGTCCAACACACATAGCACCACACCAGCTCCAGTAACTGGCAAAAAGGTCCAACACACATAGCACCACACAAGCTCCAGTAACTGGCAAAAAGGTCCAACACACATAGCACCACACCAGCTCCAGTAACTGGCAAAAAGGTCCAACACACATAGCACCACACAAGCTCCAGTAACTGGCAAAAAGGTCCAACACACATAGCACCACACCAGCTCCAGTAACTGGCAAAAAGGTCCAACACACATAGCACCACACCAGCTCCAGTAACTGGCAAAAAGGTCCAACACACATACCACCACACCAGCTCCAGTAACTGGCAAAAAGGTCCAACACACATAGCACCACACCAGCTCCAGTAACTGGCAAAAAGGTCCAACACACATACCACCACACCAGCTCCAGTAACTGGCAAAAAGGTCCAACACACATAGCACCACACCAGCGCCGGTAACTGGCAAAAAGGTCCAACACACATAGCACCACACCAGCTCCAGTAACTGGCAAAAAGGTCCAACACACATAGCACCACACAAGCTCCAGTAACTGGCAAAAAGGTCCAACACACATAGCACCACACCAGCTCCAGTAACTGGCAAAAAGGTCCAACACACATAGCACCACACCAGCTCCAGTAACTGGCAAAAAGGTCCAACACACATACCACCACACCAGCTCCAGTAACTGGCAAAAAGGTCCAACACACATAGCACCACACCAGCTCCAGTAACTGGCAAAAAGGTCCAACACACATACCACCACACCAGCTCCAGTAACTGGCAAAAAGGTCCAACACACATAGCACCACACCAGCGCCGGTAACTGGCAAAAAGGTCCAACACACATAGCACCACACCAGCTCCAGTAACTGGCAAAAAGGTCCAACACACATAGCACCACACCAGCTCCAGTAACTGGCAAAAAGGTCCAACACACATAGCACCACACAAGCTCCAGTAACTGGCAAAAAGGTCCAACACACATAGCACCACACCAGCTCCAGTAACTGGCAAAAAGGTCCAACACACATATCACCACACCAGCTCCAGTAACTGGCAAAAAGGTCCAACACACATAGCACCACACAAGCTCCAGTAACTGGCAAAAAGGTCCAACACACATACCACCACACAAGCTCCAGTAAGCTTCGGAGCTGAGGGACAACATCCCTGTAGGTTTCCTGAGAAGAATGGAGGCTTTAAGGTGAAGCTGACCACTGAATGAGGAGCTAGTGGAAGACTACTCAAGTTAAAGTGGAACAACAACTAAAAAAGTAGAAACTTTAGATACAATCTAAATACAGCGTGACTCAAAAGTCTCAGGACACCTGACGTATCTGAATACCACAGCAACAACAACCACACTCAACAACATGTCCGGTGTGCTGGCCCTGGTGCTGAACTCCACCTTCTGTTGTTCAATGTGGTTGTTGGTGTAACTTTCTGTGTTGATGATCTTGATAGTGTTTAAACTATAAGAGATGTTGCAAATCTGATTGCATTAATCAATTTCTGATCAGTTCTGGTCTTCTTTGATCTGCTACACGACCACTTCCCATTGGAAAAACTTGCCCTTCATCCAATATGGTGGTCATGTTCAGGACATAGCCTAAAAGACCCCCTCACCCGTTACCTGCTGGAGTATTCAGATACTTCATTTTCCCTTTCAGTTCTGAAATAAAAGAGTGTCCTGAGACTTTTCACTCACTCTGTATCTACTTATTGTTCCTCTGAGAACAATTGACCAAACAAATAATATCTGGACTGTCCTGTGGTCAGAAACTGCCCACTGATGAAGGACTAGAGGAAAACCTACAGAGACAAACGTGAATCAAAACAACTAAAAAACTAGAAACTAGAGATACAATCAAAATATACACTCAGAGTCACTCTGAGAATGTTTGACCACCAAAATAATATCTGGACTGTCCTGTGGTCAGAAACTGACCACTGATGAAGAGCTAGAGAAAGACTAATAGAGTCAAACGTGGAACAACAACAACAATAAAGTAACTGCAGATACAATCAAAACATATACTCTGAATCACTCTGAGAACAATCGACCACTTAAATAATATCTGGACAGTCATGTGGTCAGAAACTGACCACTGATGAAAGACTAAAGGAAGACTTTTAAAGTCAAACTAGAACAACTACTAAAAAAATAGAAACTGGAGATATGATTAAAAATATATACTCAGTATCACATGAGAACGATTGACCACCCAAATGACGTGCCCACAGCAGTCGAGTGGTCAGAAACTGACCACTGATGAATGAGGAGAGACAGGCTGATGAACTGTGCAGAAATAGATGGGCTACAGAGTAACTGTACACCTACACAGTGGACCTACGAGGTAGGTGGAGCTCATAAACTGGCTGGACGCTCATGGGGGTTGCTTTCCACCCAGAGGTGGAGCAGAAGTGCTGCACTCACATCTCCTATAGGCTGCGCTAAACTGCTAATCCGGCTAATCCACACGCATGCGCACGGGCCGCACTCGTCTGGTACATGCTTATCCAGCAGTGTGCGGTATCTGCTGGCGCTCAGTGAAGACCCTCAGCAAGTTCTGAGTCTTTGCAGGTGCTGTGCAGCATCTGCTGTGTCCTCACTTCGCCCCAAAACACACATACACACACACACACACACACACACACACACACACACACACACACTTCACCAGTACCGGCTGAAGGTTATCAGCAGAGCATCGGGGCAGAGCAGAGGTAGAACACAGGGCATGAGCGGCCAGGCTGACTGGGAGACATGAGGTGGCGCTGATTCCACAAGTGGAAGCCATGCCATCTGGATAGCCCCCCACAGCTCTGTGGTATATGTAGGTGCAGGGTCTCGGGTGTGAAGGTACCTCTCCACCACATCCCATATGTTCTTCACTGGGCTCATGTTGGTCACACTGTTTGTAGGAACTCTCCAGAACGCTCCTCAAACCAGTTCCACATGATGGCACACTGCTGGAATAACCTCAGTGCTGGGGGGCATGAAGGGCTGCAACTGGTCACCAAGCAGTGAAACCTAGCAGGACTGGTCAATGACCTGTTTAGCTGGAGCAGTGGACCCATAAGAACCCACCACACACCAGTATGGAACCACCACCAGTGTGCACAGTGTCTTGTTTATAACTGGGCTCCAGAGCTTCATGGGAAGCCCAGGGTCAGCCTGAAACACACTATACCACATGTTGCCAGTCCACCAGTCCAGTTAGCAACCGTAGGTGTGTCCGAAGTGGTGGTGTTAATAGAGGCACTCTGGTGGGTCTTCTGCTCCCATGGACGTGGAATGTCCCATCTGTCCGGTGTCCCCTAGTATGCCTTGTCCAATAACTCACTTACCCCGCCATGAGTGCGCTGGCCAAGCTCACTCATAAGACAACATCTTACACAGGTGTGGACACTAGCCATTCGTCCCCTGAGGTGATGTCCCTCATAATCCATTTACATACTGCTGTCCCATTACTTTTGGCAAGGCACTGTATTAAACAGAAGATGGCATAATGCCATGTTTGGTGTTTAGCTTTCTAAGAAACTCACAGAGATGTTCTCACTTCCAAAGCTCAGTTGCTTCAGTGTCCAAATAACCCAGCTTCAAGTTTAGACCCCTCAGTCATACGTCCGGACTCGGCTGACTCGTTTCGCTGCTCCAGTGGAGACGTTCTTCTTGTCTGTATCTCCTTTTTTCCTCAGTGAGGAGCTTCTTGAACAGCTACACATCCTTTCAGACCCCACAGTGTTGAGGTGTTCCACTTCTCACGGTGGAGGGATGGACAGAATCGCCTGTGGATGTTCTGAGATGTGAAGAAAGAGTGATGTTCTCCTCTCACATGGAGACAGTGTTGGTGGTCTTGCATGGTCGTTGGTGTTTAATCCCTTGTTTTGGAAGCTTTTGTTTTTTCAAACTTTCTCCTTCCTCACGCAAGAGGGTTCTCTTCCATCTCCTCAGACATATCTCCCATTTCAGATGTGAAGGAGGTTAAGGTGAGTCTGGCCAGCTGATTGTGTAAATGCTTTTGAAGGGGAACAGAATGTCAGTGCATTCCTGAGGAGCAGCTGTTGTTGGGAGGACACAGCTGGAGGTGGTGGGGTTTAAGATTGGAGGAGCTAAAGAGGCAGTAGGTGCACGTAAGTGAAGAGTAAACAAAGTAAACGCTGATAGGTTGATTGTACACTTTGTTTGGGGCTACTGTGTCACTGCCACTGTTTGATATAGTTTGTACCAGACGCAGAGAGACAGGCAGGAGGACTCAGTGTGAGGTAGGGTTAGTCATCAGGTGAGTAGATCCTCACCTGCATGTTTGTGGTGGAGATCAACTCCACATTTAAACTATGCCTGAGTTTGTGTTTTGTGCGTGTGCACTCACCTGCATGTTTGTGGTGGGGGTGTGGTCTCGGACCCTGTGGACTGCTGCCCTGCTGCAGGAACAACGCCGCCCCCTTCACCATGAAAAAGCTCTCACTCAGACTGCAACAGAGAGACGAGGAGAGAGATCAGCGTTTCATCTTACTCACATATTCACACTGGATCAGCACTGCAAAGACACACCCGGCAAAAAGGTCCAACACACATACCACCACACCAGCGCCGTAACTGGCAAAAAGGTCCAACACACATAGCACCACACCAGCGCCGGTAACTGGCAAAAAGGTCCAACACACATAGCACCACACCAGCGCCGTAACTGGCAAAAAGGTCCAACACACATAGCACCACACCAGCGCCGGTAACTGGCAAAAAGGTCCAACACACATAGCACCACACCAGCGCCGGTAACTGGCAAAAAGGTCCAACACACATAGCACCACACCAGCGCCGGTAACTGGCAAAAAGGTCCAACACACATACCACCACACCAGTGCCGTAACTGGCAAAAAGGTCCAACACACATAGCACCACACCAGCGCCGGTAACTGGCAAAAAGGTCCAACACACATAACAACACACCAGCGCCGGTAACTGGCAAAAAGGTCCAACACACATACCACCACACACACTAGTGAGCAGTGAAACACCCACATATACACACACTAGTAAACACACACACACTAGGGGACACTGCAACACCTACACACACACAAACACACACTAGTGAACACACACACTAGGGAGCTGTGAAACACCCACAGACACAAACTAGTGAACACATACTAGTGGGCAGTGAAACACCCACATACACACACATACACACTAGTGAACACACACACCAGGGGACAGTGAAACACCCACATACACATAGCACCACACCAGTCCAGGTAACTGGCAAAAAGGTCCAACACACATAGCACCACATCAGTTCCAGTATCTGGCAAAAGGTCCAACACACACACCAGGAAGCCAACTTTAGTTACTGGCAAAAATGTTCAACACACAGCACCACACCAGTTTAAATAAATAATAGTTACACACCCGATTATGTAAATGTAAAAACGTCAACATACATGACCCACACCAGTTCCAGTAACTGGCAAAAACGTCAACATACATAACCCACACCAGTTCCAGTAACTGGCAAAAACGTCAACATACATAACCCACACCAGTTCCAGTAACTGGCAAAAAGGTCAACATACATAACCCACACCAGTTCCAGTAACTGGCAAAAACGTCAACATACATAACCCACACCAGTTCCAGTAACTGGCAAAAACGTCAACATACATAATCCACACCAGTTCCAGTAACTGGCAAAAACGTCAACATACATAACCCACACCAGTTCCAGTAACTGGCAAAACGTCAACATACATAACCCACACCAGTTCCAGTAACTGGCAAAACGTCAACATACATAACCCACACCAGTTACCGTAACTGGAAAAACGTCAACATACATAACCCACACCAGTTCCAGTAACTGGCAAAAACGTCAACGTACATAATCCACACCAGTTCCAGTAACTGGCAAAAACGTCAACATACATAACCCACACCAGTTCCAGTAACTGGCAAAAACGTCAACATACATAACCCACACCAGTTCCAGTAA
>CM038725.1:1770088-1777588 GCA_021613375.1 Megaleporinus macrocephalus | reverse complement strand
ACTCCACACACTCCACACACTCCACACACACACACTCCACACACTCCACACACACACTCCACACACACACACACTCCACACACTCCACACACACACACTCCACACACACACACTCCACACACTCCACACACACACACTCCACACACACACTCCACACACTCCACACACACACTCCACACACACACTCCACACACTCCACACACTACACACACTCCACACACTCCACACAACATTCTACACACACACTCCACACACTCCACACACACTCCACACACACACTCCACACACACACTCCACACACTCCACACACACACACTCCACACACTCCACACAACACTCCACACACTCCACACACACACACACTCCACACACTCCACACACACTCCACACACACACTCCACACACTCTACACACACTCCACACACACACACACACACTCCACACAACATTCTACACACACACTCCACACACACACTCCACACACTCCACACACACACACACTCCACACACACACTCCACACACACACACACTCCACACACACACACTCCACACACACACACTCCACACACACACTCCACACACACTCCACACACACACACACACACACACACAATCCACACACAGTTCAGACAGAATGTTGTTGGGTTACAGTCGGTTCAGACAGATTTTTGTTGGGTTAAAGTCGGTTCAGACAGAATTTTGTTGGGTTACAGTCGGTTCAGACAGAATGTTGTTGGGTTACAGTCGGTTCAGACAGAATTTTGTTGGGTTACAGTCGGTTCAGACAGAATGTTGTTGGGTTACAGTCGGTTCAGACAGAATTTTGTTGGGTTACAGTCGGTTCAGAGAGAATTTTGTTGGGTTACAGTCGGTTCAGACAGAATTTTGTTGGGTTAAAGTCGGTTCAGAGAGAATTTTGTTGGGTTAAAGTCGGTTCAGACAGAATTTTGTTGGGTTACAGTCAGTTCAGACAAAATGTTGTTGGGTTAAAGTCGGTTCAGACAGAATTTTGTTGGGCTACAGTCGGTTCAGACAGAATTTTGTTGGGTTAAAGTCGGTTCAGACAGATTTTTGTTGGGTTACAGTCGGTTCAGACAGAATTTTGTTGGGTTACAGTCGGTTCAGACAGAATTTTGTTGGGCTACAGTCGGTTCAGACAGAATTTTGTTGGGTTACAGTCGGTTCAGACAGAATTTTGTTGGGTTAAAGTCGGTTCAGACAGAATTTTGTTGGGTTACAGTCGGTTCAGACAGAATTTTGTTGGGTTACAGTCGGTTCAGACAGAATTTTGTTGGGTTACAGTCGGTTCAGACAGAATTTTGTTGGGCTACAGTCGGTTCAGACAGAATTTTGTTGGGTTACAGTCGGTTCAGACAGAATTTTGTTGGGCTACAGTCGGTTCAGACAGAATTTTGTTGGGTTAAAGTCGGTTCAGACAGAATTTTGTTGGGTTTACAGTCGTTCAGACAGAATGTTGTTGGGTTACAGTCGGTTCAGACAGATTTTTGTTGGGTTACAGTCGGTTCAGACAGAATTTTGTTGGGTTAAAGTCGGTTCAGACAGAATTTTGTTGGGTTAAAGTCGGTTCAGACAGAATTTTGTTGGGTTACAGTCGGTTCAGAGACAGGAATGTTGTTGGTTACAGTCGTTCGACAGATTTTGTTGGGTTAAAGTCGGTTCAGACAGATTTTTGTTGGGTTACAGTCGGTTCAGACAGAATTTTGTTGGGGTTACAGTCGGTTCAGACAGGAATTTTGTTGGGTTAAAGTCGGTTCAGAGAGAATTTTGTTGGTTACAGTCGGTTCAGGGACAGAATTTTGTTGGGTTACAGTCGGTTCAGACAGAACTTTGTTGAGTTACAGTCGGTTCAGACAGAATTTTGTTGGGCTACAGTCGGTTCAGACAGAATTTTGTTGGGCTACAGTCGGTTCAGACAGAATTTTGTTGGGTTACAGTCGGTTCAGACAGAATTTTGTTGGGCTACAGTCGGTTCAGACAGAATTTTGTTGGGTTAAAGTCGGTTCAGACAGAATTTTGTTGGGTTACAGTCGGTTCAGACAGAATGTTGTTGGGTTACAGTCGGTTCAGACAGATTTTTGTTGGGTTACAGTCGGTTCAGACAGAATTTTGTTGGGTTAAAGTCGGTTCAGACAGAATTTTGTTGGGTTAAAGTCGGTTCAGACAGAATTTTGTTGGGTTACAGTCGGTTCAGACAGAATGTTGTTGGGTTACAGTCGGTTCAGACAGAATTTTGTTGGGTTAAAGTCGGTTCAGACAGATTTTTGTTGGGTTACAGTCGGTTCAGACAGAATTTTGTTGGGTTACAGTCGGTTCAGACAGAATTTTGTTGGGTTAAAGTCGGTTCAGAGAGAATTTTGTTGGGTTACAGTCGGTTCAGACAGAATTTTGTTGGGTTACAGTCGGTTCAGACAGAATTTTGTTGGGTTACAGTCGGTTCAGACAGAATTTTGTTGGGTTAAAGTCGGTTCAGAGAGAATTTTGTTGGGTTAAAGTCGGTTCAGACAGAATTTTGTTGGGTTACAGTCAGTTCAGACAAAATGTTGTTGGGTTAAAGTCGGTTCAGACAGAATTTTGTTGGGCTACAGTCGGTTCAGACAGAATTTTGTTGGGTTAAAGTCGGTTCAGACAGATTTTTGTTGGGTTACAGTCGGTTCAGACAGAATTTTGTTGGGCTACAGTCGGTTCAGACAGAATTTTGTTGGGTTAAAGTCGGTTCAGACAGATTTTTGTTGGGTTAAAGTCGGTTCAGACAGATTTTTGTTGGGCTACAGTCAGTTCAGAGAGAATTTTGTTGGGCTACAGTCGGTTCAGACAGAATTTTGTTGGGCTACAGTCGGTTCAGAGAGAATTTTGTTGGGCTACAGTCGGTTCAGACAGAATTTTGTTGGGCTACAGTCAGTTCAGAGAGAATTTTGTTGGGCTACAGTCGGTTCAGACAGAATTTTGTTGGGCTACAGTCGGTTCAGACAGAATTTTGTTGGGTTACAGTCGGGTTAAGACTGATTTAGGGTGACTACAGAAAGGCTTGGATGAAAGTTTGTCAGGCTGCAGTCATATTTAGATGAAATCCTGGGCTACATTCATGTTCTGGCACAAGTTCTGCTTCATAACTCGGTGTTTCAGTCTGCTCTGGTTCAGACGCGGTCAGATTGCTGTCAGGATGTACCGGGGTTTGGTTCAAAACATCCAACCAAAGCTCCAAAACAGGTCAGACGGCCAGGACCGACACCAGCGCAGCGTCTCGTATAAATCAGGTTTGAAGGTGTAATAAATCAGAGTGAGCGAGCCTGTCACGCTGGGTCAAACTCGGCTGAGTGTGCTCCAAAGCCAGCAGCCTCAGGGAAGCTGCTATCACACACGCCGCAAACTACAGCCGGCTAAAAATACACTCGCTATCACTGCGAACAAGAGCCTCCAGCATGTGTGCGCTCACTCTCTCGCACAAGCACGCACACGCAGACGTGCACACGTCCCCGGCGGCCTTCACGACTACCTGAGCTGCGTTCCTAACTCCAGCACGCAGCCATCGCTGAACCACGCCAGCCAATTCATGTGCTAATCACACGGTGAGCGAGCCGTCAATCAGCCCTACGCGCTCTGACACATGACGCTCAGCATTATCATCTCTGAAGGAACGTCGCGCTAATGACCGTAACCGACTTGCACACCAACGACTTCCTGTCAGGAGCTGCTCCTCCTCCGCCGACAGCCCAGCAAAACAACAACACAAAGAAACAACCCCGCACGCTTCGCCACGTTATGACTTCAAATCAGCTTAAAAATAAAGCAGCGAGAAGCTGAAGCTCTTACGTAACAGACCTTTATTCTTAACTCCTGCTCGGAGCAGTCTGCTGGCCTGCGACGTTTCACTCCAGCCTCCTTAAGAGACTGACTGCACTCTGGCTTTACTTTACACACAGTGAACCATTTACCTGGTAAATACCAGGAAATTTTTAATTTTGGACCTATATATCCTAGGGGTGTTAGAAAATATCGAAAATATCAAATATCAGGATATTATATTTAGTGATACTGTATCGATTCTCAAAAACAGAGTATCGATACACAGATTCCTGGCAGACAGTGAATCATTGTGTGTTGTGTTTAAACCTCTGACCACTAGATGGCAGTGTTGTAATCCATTTTCAGCTCCACTCCAACATTATCAAGCAGCACAAGAGCGTAGTGCTATTGTAAGTATTGATAAACCTGTTCATACAGTGGAGTGTTTTAATAGTAGGATTTGAAAAATCACAATATATCACTTTACTTGCAGTATCGCAGTATATCGTGGTATATTAAATCGTGACCGCTGTATCATGATACGTATTGTATCGTCAGGTTCCTGCCAATAAACAGCCCTAATGTATCCAGGTGTGCCTTCGTTTGACTTAAAGACACATGATGCTGATGTATGATCTGACTGCGCATATATATATATATAAATATCCACCATATTGGATCTGCACCATTAGTTCTCACCAGGGACAGGACTCTGAACACGTTGTTTAATGTGGTTGTTGTTGTAACTTTCTGTGTTGATAACGTTTAAACCATTAGAGATATTACAAATCTGATTACATCAATCGATTACTGATCAGTTCTGGTCTATATTGATCTGCTACACGACCACCTTCCCACTGGAAAAACTTATCCTTCATCCAATATGGCAGCTTTCAATTTAGCGGTCATGTTTGGGATATAGCCTAAAAGATAGACCCGTTACTTGCTGGAGTATTCAGATACATCATTTTCCCTCTCAGTTCTGAAATAAAAGGGTGTCCTGAGACTTTTGACTCATGCCGTATATATAAATATACACAAATCCTACAAATGCTGATATTTATACCATTTCATTTGAATGGATGACAGTTTCTGGTTAAATAAAATCATAATAATAATAATAATAACTCAGAGATTTATAATTACTCATCTTTAAACTTATATATCTCCTGCATTAAACCCATGCTGTTTGTACCTGCCCTTAGAATACTGGCCTTACAGATATTTTGATGGGAATTTTAATAACTGTTTATTTTAAGATTAATTTGATGCCAACAAAATAAACTATTTTACTATCCGTTTATTTATTCCTATTATGATTAGTTATTTATTACCTACTGTTTACTGTACTTTTATTTACTAGTATTATTGTAGTTATTTATTTCTTACTGTTTACTGTACTTTTATTTACTATTATTACTGTAATTATTTATTACCTACTGTTTACTGTACTTTTATTTACTATTATTATTGTAGTTATTTATTATCTACTGTTTACTGTACTTTTATTTACTCTTATTATTGTAGTTATTTATTATCTACTGTTTACTGTACTTTTATTTACTCTTATTATTGTAGTTATTTATTATCTACTGTTTACTGTACTTTTATTTACTATTATTATTGTAGTTATTTATTATCTACTGTTTACTGTACTTTTATTTACTATTATTATTGTAGTTATTTATTATCTACTGTTTACTGCACTTTTATTTACAGTATTATTGTAGTTATTTATTATCTACTGTTTACTGTACTTTTATTTACTATTATTATTGTAGTTATTTATTACCTTCTGTTTACTGTACTTTTATTTACTCTTATTATTGTAGTTATTTATTATCTACTGTTTACTGTACTTTTATTTACTATTATTATTGTAGTTATTTATTATCTACTGTTTACTGCACTTTTATTTACAGTATTATTGTAGTTATTTATTATCTACTGTTTACTGTACTTTTATTTACTATTATTATTGTAGTTATTTATTACCTACTGTTTACTGTACTTTTATTTACTATTATTATTGTAGTTATTTATTATCTACTGTTTACTGTACTTTTATTTACTATTATTATTGTAGTTATTTATTATCTACTGTTTACTGTACTTTTATTTACTAGTATTATTGTAGTTATTTATTTCTTACTGTTTACTGTACTTTTATTTACTATTATTATTGTAGTTATTTATTATCTACTGTTTACTGTACTTTTATTTACTATTATTATTGTAGTGGTTATTTATTACCTACTGTTTACTGTACTTTTATTTACTATTATTATTGTAGTTATTTATTACCTACTGTTTACTGTACTTTTATTTACTATTATTATTGTAGTTATTTATTATCTACTGTTTACTGTACTTTTATTTACTATTATTATTGTAGTTATTTATTACCTACTGTTTACTGTACTTTTATTTACTATTATTATTGTAGTTATTTATTATCTACTGTTTACTGTACTTTTATTTACTCTTATTATTGTAGTTATTTATTACCTACTGTTTACTGTACTTTTATTTACTATTATTATTGTAGTTATTTATTACCTACTGTTTTTGCTTAATTTAGAGACTTATTGGATTTAAGATTTATAATTATTTGTGTTATATCTCAATTGCCTTTGATAAGTTTCTCCTTTATTTTTCCATCAATATTCTATGTATCATCTCAGCTGCATTGTAAATGATGGTCATCCTCAATTGCTTTAAAGTTTAATTGACTGATTGACTGACTGATATATAAAGCTTATTTTTCAGACTGTAAAAAGTGTTTCAATGGAACAAACAAAAAACAACGGTACCAAACAATTCAATTAGTCTTAGTTTTAACTAAAAACTTTGATTACTTTGATTGAAAGAGTCATTCCAACTATATTTTTAGGTTAAACAGAATGAAGCACTTTGTACAGTGTAGTAAACAACAACAACAACAACAACTATATGTTATTAGAGAACAAGACTCTCATTGTTTATCATAACTTCTCTTATAACTTTACTTCTGTGAAGATTTAAAATTTACACCAAACAGCAAATTTTGAGCTAAAACATTCAAAATCTGCAAAGATGAAGAAATTAAAACCTTTATTGCCAATAAAAAAACAATGACTGACTATAGAAACACATTCCCTGAATAAACACTGTGAGTAGTCACGTTTCTTGGCTCAGTATGAACTGCTAAACGAGAGAGGAGGTCGTACGCAGTGATGAACGAACGAAGAAACTAATGTGTATTTTTATCTTTTGAAAGAAAAGAAACATGAAGGTGATGTTCGACAGTGAGCAGACGTGCGAGGTCTGCCTCTATTAATAGACGCTTCCTGAGCCTTGTTTGTCCGTGCGAGCTGTCGCCTCACTCTTATCAGAAACAGAAGTAGCTCAACACTGAAGATGTTCCTGTAAACCTGCTGAGGTTATTTTTATCCAGAGCTGATGATTTTAACTATGTCAGTTATTTCACTTGACAGCTGGACGGCAACCTAGATACACAGCAACGCCGGGCTGATCCACTCCTTCCCTCCCGAGACTGACACCTGACTCTAAAACAGAGCTCACTGATAGGAGGTCCGGACCAGACGCTGTCCAGCGCGGACTCAAACTGATGATCTACTGAGGAGGATTTAATTCAGACAGCGTTTATTTTAAGAGGCGGAGCTTTTCTAGTCTTTACGGTATACGGGCTCTGC
>CM038725.1:1637588-1765088 GCA_021613375.1 Megaleporinus macrocephalus | reverse complement strand
TTTAGAGTGAGCGGCTCAAATAGAGAGACGTCCTGTCTTTACTGTAACAGAGCGGGATTATGGTCAGACTGAGAGAGAGAGTGAATCCCTCCTGTCCAGCAGTTCATGTGTCCTCTGGTCCAGCTTGTTCTCGTATTTCCAGACAACCGTGACTTGTTCTTGTTCTCCTGGATTAAGACTGGTCTTCTTTTTCTCTCCGAATGCAGTCCGTTCTGAGGAACTCAATGAAAGACGTCAGAAGGTTCCAGCTCTTCAAGCTTCAAAATCACTGGTTCTAGACGTTCCTGATCAGTTTAAACTCTCCTTGTACCTCCATTCAGCTTTGGTGCTTGGACACCTACGAATTGCATCATGAAGCAGCTCCAGAAGCATTACTTCTTTTCACAACGCTGACTTGTTCTGGAATTTCTAGATCAAAGAACGGTCCACTGGATCTTGACACCAGCTTGTTCCTATCCTCCTGGATTAAAACTGGTCTGTCGGTTCTGCTAGGACTGACGAGAAGCTGGATAAAGGAAGTCAGTAGCACTTGAGCCGCCCGGACCTCCTATTACAACAGAAAACCCCCAAATCGCTGGTTCTTGTCGCTCATATCTTTGCTCCGTCTGGTGCTTGGACCCCTAAACATTGCAACATGAAGCAGCTCCAAAAGCATTGCTTCTCTTCTCAACGCCGGCCTTTTCTCGTATTCTCAGATTAAAGAACTGTCCACTGGATCTTGACACCAGCTTGTTCTTGTCCTCCTGGATTAAGACAGGTCTTCTTTTTCTCTCTGAATCCTGTCTGTTCTTAGGAACTGAATGAAGGACGTCAGAAGGTTCCAGCTCTTTAGGCACCTGGACCCCAATTACAACCTAAAAACTCAAAAATCACCGGTTCTAGACGTTCCTGATCAATTTAAACTCTCTTTTCTCCGTTTAGCTTTGGTGATTGGACTCCTACAAACTGCAACATGAAGCAGCTCCAAAAGCATTACTTCTCTTCTCGACGCCGGCCTGTTCTCGTATTCTCAGATTTAACAACTGTCCACTGGATCTTGACACCAGCTTGTTCTTGTCCTCCTGGATTAAGACTGGTCTTCTTTTTCTCTCTCTGAATGCTGTCTGTTTTGAGGAGCCCAATGAAGGACGTCAGAAGGTTCCAGCTCTAAAGACTCTTATTACTACCTAAACCCTTAAAATCACCGGTTCTTGTCCTTCCTGATCAATTTAAACTCTGTCCACTCGATCTTGACATCGACTTGTTTTTGTCCTACTGGATTAAAACTGGTCTGTTGGTTCTGCTATGACTGTTGAGAAGCTGGATGAAGGACGTCAGAAGCACTTGAGCCACCCGGACCTCCTGTTACAACACAAAACCCCCAAATCACTGGTTCTTGTTGCTCGTACCTCCGTTCAGCTTTGGTGCTTAGACCCCAACCAATGGCAACAAGAAGCAGCTCAAAACACAACGGCAGCTTGTTCTTGTCCTCCTGGATAAAAGAAAACTGTCCCCTTTGTCCCCTCTGACCGGTCCGCTCTGTTACGACTGGTGAAAGACAATGAGGGAAGAAATTAAGAAGGTTCCAGAACGTTTTGCTGCTTGAACGATTCTAACAAAACAAAAAGCCTGAAAAGCTCTGATCTTCTCAGTAACCACCATCGAACCTCCTTCTGAACCGATTCAGCGAAGGAGAGAAATGGTTGGAGGGACAACAGACGAGAGCGCCAACAAAAACAATAGGGCTCCAGCACATGTGAAGCTTGGATCCTACAATAAACAGTAAACGTGGCTTCAGAGTGGCTGGTTCTTCTTCTTCTCCTCCTCTGTTCTGCTCTGACTCAAGGAAAAAGGAAGAACATGAGAAAAACCAAGTGGTTCCCAAACTTTTATGTTTGAGCCCCAGTGGCATTCAGGAAGCACCAAGATCTTCTTCTAGACATGTCAGAGGTCTTCAGCACTCTCAGACTGTGAGACTCTCCTCACTGGAGGCTACAGGATGTTCTCTGGCGGCCACTTGGCTGCCGTCTGTATCACATGGGACGCCTGCCGCTATAGGCCGAGCTGGCAGAGCCTCGGATAAATCTCATTAGGACCTGGAGGCAGGGGAGGGCATTGCTCACCCCACCCCACTCAAACAGGGCTCAGCGGTCCTGGGAGGCTGCAGATGGGCAGAGCAGTGAGTGATGGGTCTCTTCTTCTGGGTCTAGCTATGAGCGTCCAGCCAGAGAGACCACAGACTACAGCACTGGCTCCCTTACACTCTCTCTCTCTCTCTCTCTCTGAGACACATGCATGCACAGCAACAGAGATTAAGGAGGGTCAGTGAGGGGGGGAGGTCTATCTTAAAGCTGATAAGACTCTGCAAAGAGAAGCAGCGCAGAAAAGAAATGCAGGAGAATCAGGAGAGAAAGAGAGAGAGATGTAAAAGAAAAACACAAAGAAAGAAAGAAAGAAAGAAAGAATGTGAGGAAAAAATTATTTGTTGGAAGAAAAAAATAAATGAAAGAAAGGAGAGATGAAAAAAGAAGGGGCAAAGGAAAGAAAGAAAGAAAGAAAGAAAGAAAGAAAGAAAGACAGAAAAATGGAATATATGGAAAATATGGAAAAAAGAAAGACAAGTAAAGAAAGAAACAATAAAGCAAAGAGAAATATAGAGTAAAGAAAGAAAGAAAGGTAGAATAAAGAAAGATAAATAAAGCAAGACAGACTTATAGAGTAAAGAAAAAAAGAAAGAAAGATAGAATAAAGAAAAAGAAAGCAGGAAAGAAATATGGAGTAAAGAAAGAAAGAAAGAAAGAAAGGTACAATAAAGAAAGAAAGAAAGAAAGTATAAAGAAAAAGACAGAGTAAAAAAGGAAAGATAGAATTAAGAAAGAAGGATAGAAAGACAGAATAAAGAAATAAAATAGAGTAAAGAAAGAAAGAAAGATAGAATAAAGAAAGACAGTGAGGATAAAAGAGGAGGAGAGGTTAAATGAAAGAGAGGTGTAAAAAAGAGAAGGGCAATGTAAAGAAAGAAACAAGAAAATGAATGAAAATGTAAAAAGAAAAAGAAAGAATGTGAGGAAAAAGAAGACTTGCTAGAAGAAGAGAATGCATGTATACCGGAGAAAAAAGAAAACTAGAAAGAAAGAAAAAAGATGGAAAGAAAGAATAGAAAGCGGGGAAGACAAGAATAAAGAAAGAACTACAGAATAAAACAGAGAGAAAAGAAACAGAGAGAGCGAGAACAACAGAGAGGGACAGAGAGAGATTCAAAGAAATAACTGAACAACAGAACCTCTGAAGGACGAGACGACCACTTACATTACTGACCCCAGAACAGCACAGCCACTGGAACCGGACTCACTGACCCACAACTGCTAATCACTCACATTACTGAGTAACACACACACACACACACACATACACACACACATACATATACACATATACACACACACACATATACATACACACACACACATACATACACATACATACACACATACATACACACACACACACACATACACACACACACACACACATACACACACACATACATATACACATATACACACACACACATACATACACATACATACACACATACATACACACACACACACACATACACATACACATACACATACACATACATACACACACACACACACATATACACACATACACACACACACACAGTCCAACACAAAGCAGCTCACAACAACCAGAGCTACACGTTTACCTGCTTAGCAGCATCTACAGTCAGTGAGCTGATCTGAGTTCAGTGTTCTGCCCTTCACCCTTCACTGCACAGTGTTCAGGCCCTAAAGGCAGAACTGTACTGTAGCGTCATTAGCAGGTAGCGCTAAAGCTAGTGTTGTAGTGTAGTCTCAGTACGCAGAACTATTTCTCACAGAAACACCTGAACTCAGGTACGCGTCTCCACGAGCATCAAACAAATAAACACATTAAATATTAGTTATTTAGAAAAATAGACTTTACATCACTTTAGTAACCAGAAGAGTTTATCTCCTGAAGAAACGAGGGATGAATAAGCAACAGGTAGAGGACCAGCTCTGAGTGAGTACAGGCTGGAGCCAATACCACCATACTGACCACTACACCACCTTACTGACCACTACACCACCTTACTGACCACTACACCACCATACTAACCACTACACCACCATACTAACCACTACACCACCATACTGACCACTACACCACCTTACTGACCACTACACCACCTTACTGACCACTACACCACCTTACTGACCACTACACCACCTTACTGACCACTACACCACCATACTAACCACTACACCACCGTACTAACCACTACACCACCATACTGACCACTACACCACCATACTGACCACTACACCACCTTACTGACCACTACACCACCATACTGACCACTACACCACCATACTGACCACTACACCACCATACTGACCACTACACCACCGTACTAACCCCTACACCACCATACTAACCACTACACCAACCACTACACCACCATACTAACCACTACACCACCATACTGACCACTACACCACCATACTGACCACTACACCACCATACTGACCACTACACCACCTTACTGACCACTACACCACCATACTGACCACTACACCACCATACTGACCACTACACCACCATACTAACCACTACACCACCATACTGACCACTACACCACCATATTGACCACTACACCACCATACTGACCACTACACCACCTTACTGACCACTACACCACCATACTAACCACTACACCACCATACTGACCACTACACCACCATACTAACCACTACACCACCATACTGACCACTACACGACCATACTAACCACTACACCACCATACTAACCACTACACCACCGTACTAACCACTACACCACCATACTAACCACTACACCACCGTACTGACCACTACACCACCATACTAACCACTACACCACCATACTAACCACTACACCACCATACTAACCACTACACCACCATACTGACCACTACACCACCATACTAACCACTACACCACCATACTAACCACTACACCACCGTACTAACCACTACACCACCGTACTGACCACTACACCACCGTACTAACCACTACACCACCATACTAACCACTACACCACCATACTGACCACTACACCACCATACTGACCACTACACCACCGTACTGACCACTACACCACCATACTAACTACTACACCACCATACTAACCACTACACCACCGTACTAACCACTACACCACCATACTAACCACTACACCACCATACTAACCACTACACCACCGTACTAACCACTACACCACCATACTAACCACTACACCACCATACTAACCACTACACCACCGTACTAACCACTACACCACCGTACTAACCACTACACCACCATACTGACCACTACACCACCATACTGACCACTACACCACCATACTAACCACTACACCACCGTACTAACCACTACACCACCATACTGACCACTACACCACCATACTAACCACTACACCACCGTACTAACCACTACACCACCATACTAACCACTACACCACCATACTAACCACTACACCACCGTACTAACCACTACACCACCATACTAACCACTACACCACCATACTAACCACTACACCACCGTACTAACCACTACACCACCGTACTAACCACTACACCACCATACTGACCACTACACCACCATACTAACCACTACACCACCATACTAACCACTACACCACCGTACTAACCACTACACCACCGTACTAACCACTACACCACCATACTAACCACTACACCACCATACTAACCACTACACCACCATACTAACCACTACACCACCATACTAACCACTACACCACCATACTAACCATTACACCACCATACTAACCACTACACCACCATACTAACCACTACACCACCATACTAACCATTACACCACCATACTAACCACTACACCACCATACTAACCACTACAACACCGTACTGACCACTACACCACCATACTAACCACTACACCACCATACTAACCACTACACCACCATACTAACCACTACACCACCATACTAACCACTACACCACCGTACTAACCACTACACCACCATACTAACCACTACACCACCATACTAACCACTACACCACCATACTAACCACTACAACACCATACTTCACAGCTGGTATGAGGTTCCTTTGCTGTGTCTTGTGCACTAAACATCTGTTTCTTTGTCCAAATAATTAAGCTTTGTATTCATGCGTCCAGAGCACACTGTCCCAGATGTCCTGGTCACCGTCTCGGTCTTCTCTGTTCGACCTTTACTTATTTTAACAGTGAAGATTTCTCCCATTACGATGCTGGACTTTAACATCAGCTGCAGCGAGAACCACCTGTAGGTCCCGTAATGACATTTTATTAATGATTGACTGTCTGTGTAGCGCCTGTGTAGCATGTGTGTGTGTGTAGCGTGTGTAGTGTGTGTGTGTGTAGTGTGTGTGTGTGTGTAGCGCCTGTGTAGCGCCTGTGTAGTGTGTGTGTGTGTGTAGCGCCTGTGTAGTGTGTGTGTGTAGTGTGTGTGTGTAGCGCCTGTGTAGCGCCCCTGTGTAGTGTGTGTAGCGCCTGTGTAGTGTGTGTGTGTAGCGCCTGTGTAGCGTGTGTGTGTGTGTGTGTAGCGTGTGTGTGTGTGTGTAGTGTGTGTAGTGTGTGTGTAGTGTGTGTGTGTAGTGTGTGTGTGTAGTGTGTGTAGCGCCTGTGTAGTGTGTGTGTAGTGTGTGTGTGTAGTGTGTGTGTAATGTGTGTGTGTGTAGCACCTGTGTAGCGTGTGTGTAGTGTGTGTGTAGTGTGTGTGTGTGTGTAGTGTGTGTGTGTAGCGCCTGTGTAGCGCCCCTGTGTAGTGTGTGTAGCGCCTGTGTAGTGTGTGTGTAGTGTGTGTGTGTAGCGCCTGTGTAGCGTGTGTGTAGTGTGTAGTGTGTGTAGTGTGTGTGTAGCGCCTGTGTAGCGCCCCTGTGTGCTCAGATATAAATAAACGCTGCTGTGGGTCCAGATTAGTCCGGTCTGGCTCGGCTGCTGGAGCGCTGATTCACAGAACACATCAAACTCCCGGCCATGTGACTCAGCGCTACCACGTGGACCGTGTCCAATGATGACGCTCCGAGCAGACTGCAGGATATGCTGACAGGTGTCCCGGGCTGAGATACCACCTGCACAATGACTGAGCTGTACTCACAGGTGAGTGAGTGTGTGTGTGTGTGTGTGTGTATGTGTGTGTGTGTGTATGTGTGTGTGTGTGTGTGTGTGTATGAGTGTGTATGAGTGTGTGTGTGTGTGTGTCTGTGGTAATCCAGCCACCACATCCTCACAGGCTTGTTGTTTAGGATATGGGGCCATACAGACTTATGTAATATTACTGAATCATAATATACCCAATATAACTCACTCACACTCACTCGCTCACATTTAGCAGCCTGAAAATTCTCCACAAGGAGCTAATATTAGGATTCAGGCTACTGTGGTGCTATGAAAGCTGTGCTTCACATTATGATGCAATTTGGCAGTTAGGTAGCCTAAAGTTTACCTGGATTAATATATATATATATAGATAGATAGATAGATATATAGATAGATAGATATATTTATATATATATATATAGATAGATAGATATTTTACAGGCTGTTTTGACAGATTTAGGTTGAACTGGAATTAAGTTGAATAGTAGGACATTTTATACACCTCAGTGTCACCGATGGACAGAGAATTATCCAGTAACCATAACTATCCAGACAACAGCGTCCACTGTATTACAGAACACTAACAAATAAATGTATTATTGTGTAGAACATATTTATTTTTTTATGGGATGTTTTGACAGATTTGGGTTGAACTCATATTTATACACCATTTCCAGCCGCATTAGCCATACTTTCTGATAATTTTCTAAATTTAAGAAAGACTTTTCAGTCTCCACATCAATACTGATATTGTTTTTGGGTATTGGCTCAACACTGCTAATTTACTCAAATACTCAATCTCAGGAAACAGTACCCTTACATGCTGCCAACACCTGATACCATACAGTAACCCAACAAACAAACAACCTGCAGTAAACGAGGGGCTGCTAGAAGAAAAGGTTAATTACATTTCTGGACGCTTGTACTTGTGCACACTTGTCCAGTCACACCCAAACTACTTAAATAGTAATTTATGTGCAAATCTGGTCTGAATTGCTCAGATTTTTTAAGGTATCTACATAATCAGGTCATATAAAGTTCATTCACACTGATCCAGAGCTCCCAACATCTATAAAACACATACAGCAGATTTAGTTATACATGTTTATCACCAATGAACCAGCATTGGACTAATATTTTATGTGTTTATATGTAATGTTGATTATAAAATAGTGATTTACTGCCTTACAGCATCCTGTACAGACCTTTTACACTGTAAACTCAGTGTATTTATAATCTACTGTAATAACTTTTAATGAGGGAGCTTTTGGAGCTGGACGTCTGGTTCCATTCACCACCACTGAGAACAGATCATATCAAACCAGGTAGTGTCTAATACGTCCTGTTGGTCAGCCCTGTTTTTCTTTTCAACTTTCTCTTCATGCAAATACACAAAAACAAACACACACACAATGAGACAAAGGCTTAAACACACAGAAGAGAAGCTTTGTTCCGCAGCAGCACACACACACACACACACACACACACACACACACACACCCAGCAGCAACAACAAAGAAAGCCTCTTCACCGCAACGAACAGCGTTACATAACAATCGCGCTCTGTCACCGACTCGCGCTGAAGGAGGGATGAACGCATGAAAGATAGAAGAAAAGAAAAGAAAGCTACAGCCATATTCGCTCTGACCAATCACAGGCTTCCGTGGAAGCAGCGCATTGACCACCTGCCTGGACACACCAGACCTGCCCATCAGTGGAGAAGTGTGATCATTATTAGAGCTCAGCCTGCTGTTCACAACTATATCAGCTGGCACCCCTACAGGACTCTAGTAGTATGTTAGCACTGAGCTTACTTCATACTCTCCTCATACTCTCCATACTCTCTACATACTCTCCATACTCTCTACATACTCTCCATATACTCTCCACATACTCTCTACATACTCTCCATACTCTCCACATACTCTCCACATACTCTCTACATACTCTCCATACTCTCTACATACTCTCCACATACTCTCCATACTCTCTACATACTCTCCATACTCTCTACATACTCTCCACATACTCTCCATACTCTCTACATACTCTCCACATACTCTCTACATACTCTCCATACTCTCTACATACTCTCCACATACTCTCCATACTCTCTACATACTCTCCACATACTCTCTACATACTCTCCATACTCTCTACATACTCTCCACATACTCTCCATACTCTCTACATACTCTCCACATACTCTCTACATACTCTCTACATACTCTCTCCATACTCTCTACATACTCTCTACATACTCTCCATACTCTCTACATACTCTCTACATACTCTACATACTCTCTACATACTCTCTACATACTCTCTACATACTCTCTTCATACTCTCCACATACTCTCCACATACTCTCTACATACTCTCCACATACTCTCTACATACTCTCTACATACTCTCTCCATACTCTCTACATACTCTCTACATACTCTCCATACTCTCTACATACTCTCTACATACTCTACATACTCTCTACATACTCTCTACATACTCTCTACATACTCTCTCCATACTCTCCACATACTCTCCACATACTCTCTACATACTCTCCACATACTCTCCTCATACTCTCCACATACTCTCTACATACTCTCTCCATACTCTCTACATACTCTCCACATACTCTCCTCATACTCTCCACATACTCTCCACATACTCTCCACATACTCTCCATACTCTCTCCATACTCTCTACATACTCTCCTCATACTCTCCTCATACTCTCCATACTCTCTACATACTCTCCACATACTCTCCATACTCTCTACATACTCTCCTCATACTCTCCACATACTCTCCATACTCTCTCCATACTCTCCACATACTCTCCATACTCTCTACATACTCTCCTCATACTCTCCACATACTCTCCATACTCTCTCCATACTCTCCACATACTCTCCATACTCTCTACATACTCTCCACATACTCTCTACATACTCTCCACATACTCTCTACATACTCTCTACATACTCTCCTCATACTCTCCTCATACTCTCCATACTCTCTACATACTCTCCACATACTCTCCACATACTCTCCACATACTCTCCTCATACTCTCTATACTCTCTACATACTCTCCACATACTCTCTACATACTCTCCACATACTCTCCTCATACTCTCCACATACTCTCTACATACTCTCCTCATACTCTCCACATACTCTCTACATACTCTCCTCATACTCTCCACATACTCTCCATACTCTCTACATACTCTCCACATACTCTCCATACTCTCTACATACTCTCCACATACTCTCTACATACTCTCCTCATACTCTCCATACTCTCTACATACTCTCCTCATACTCTCCACATACTCTCCACATACTCTCCACATACTCTCCACATACTCTCTACATACTCTCTACATACTCTCCACATACTCTCCATACTCTCTACATACTCTCCACATACTCTCTACATACTCTCCACATACTCTCCACATACTCTCCTCATACTCTCCATACTCTCTACATACTCTCCACATACTCTCTACATACTCTCCACATACTCTCTACATACTCTCCTCATACTCTCCATACTCTCCACATACTCTCCTCATACTCTCTACATACTCTCCACATACTCTCCACATACTCTCCATACTCTCCACATACTCTCCTCATACTCTCCATACTCTCTACATACTCTCCATACTCTCCACATACTCTCCACATACTCTCCACATACTCTCCATACTCTCCACATACTCTCTACATACTCTCCTCATACTCTCCATACTCTCTACATACTCTCCACATACTCTCCACATACTCTCCACATACTCTCCATACTCTCCACATACTCTCCATACTCTCCTCATACTCTCCATACTCTCTACATACTCTCCATACTCTCCACATACTCTCCACATACTCTCCACATACTCTCCATACTCTCTACATACTCTCCTCATACTCTCCATACTCTCTACATACTCTCCACATACTCTCCACATACTCTCCACATACTCTCCATACTCTCCATACTCTCTACATACTCTCCTCATACTCTCCATACTCTCTACATACTCTCCATACTCTCCACATACTCTCCACATACTCTCCACATACTCTCCTCATACTCTCCATACTCTCTACATACTCTCCACATACTCTCCACATACTCTCCACATACTCTCCATACTCTCCACATACTCTCCATACTCTCCTCATACTCTCCATACTCTCTACATACTCTCCATACTCTCCACATACTCTCTACATACTCTCCACATACTCTCCACATACTCTCCACATACTCTCCTCATACTCTCCTCATACTCTCCATACTCTCCACATACTCTCCACATACTCTCCATACTCTCCACATACTCTCCATACTCTCCACATACTCTCCTCATACTCTCCACATACTCTCCACATACTCTCCATACTCTCCACATACTCTCCTCATACTCTCCATACTCTCCACATACTCTCCACATACTCTCCTCATACTCTCCACATACTCTCCATACTCTCCACATACTCTCCACATACTCTCCACATACTCTCCATACTCTCCACATACTCTCCACATACTCTCCTCATACTCTCCTCATACTCTCCTCATACTCTCCATACTCTCCACATACTCTCCACATACTCTCCATACTCTCTACATACTCTCCACATACTCTCCACATACTCTCCATACTCTCCACATACTCTCCACATACTCTCCACATACTCTCCTCATACTCTCCATACTCTCTACATACTCTCCACATACTCTCCACATACTCTCCACATACTCTCCATACTCTCTACATACTCTCCTCATACTCTCCATACTCTCTACATACTCTCATCATACTCTCCATACTTTCTACATACTCTCCATACTCTCCACATACTCTCCACATACTCTCCACATACTCTCCACATACTCTCCATACTCTCTACATACTCTCCATACTCTCTACATACTCTCCACATACTCTCCACATACTCTCCACATACTCTCCATACTCTACTCATACTCTCCATACTCTCCTCATACTCTCCATACTCTCTACATACTCTCCATACTCTCCACATACTCTCTACATACTCTCCACATACTCTCCATACTCTCCACATACTCTCCATACTCTCCACATACTCTCCACATACTCTCCTCATACTCTCCTCATACTCTCCACATACTCTCCATACTCTCCACATACTCTCCACATACTCTCCTCATACTCTCCACATACTCTCCATACTCTCCACATACTCTCCTCATATTCTCCACATACTCTCCATACTCTCCACATACTCTCCACATACTCTCCTCATACTCTCCACATACTCTCCATATACTCTCCATACTCTCCACATACTCTCCTCATACTCTCCACATACTCTCCACATACTCTCCATACTCTCCACATACTCTCCACATACTCTCCTCATACTCTCCTCATACTCTCCATACTCTCCACATACTCTCCATACTCTCTACATACTCTCCACATACTCTCCACACTCTCCACATACTCTCCACATACTCTTCATACTCTCCACATACTCTCCATACTCTCCACATACTCTCCACATACTCTCCACATACTCTCCATACTCTCCACATACTCTCCATACTCTCCACATACTCTCCATACTCTCTACATACTCTCCACATACTCTCCACATACTCTCCATACTCTCCACATACTCTCCACATACTCTCCACATACTCTCCATACTCTCCACATACTCTCCACATACTCTCCATACTCTCCACATACTCTCCATACTCTCCACATACTCTCCACATACTCTCCATACTCTCCACATACTCTCCATACTCTCCACATACTCTCCATACTCTCCACATACTCTCCTCATACTCTCCACATACTCTCCATACTCTCCACATACTCTCCACATACTCTCCTCATACTCTCACATACTCTCACATACTCTCCATACTCTCCACATACTCTCCTCATACTCTCCACATACTCTCCACATACTCTCCATACTCTCCACATACTCTCCACATACTCTCCTCATACTCTCCACATACTCTCCACATACTCTCCATACTCTCCACATACTCTCCACATACTCTCCACATACTCTCCACATACTCTCCATACTCTCCTCATACTCTCCATACTCTCTACATACTCTCCTCATACTCTCCATACTTTCTACATACTCTCCATACTCTCCACATACTCTCCACATACTCTCCACATACTCTCCATACTCTCTACATACTCTCCTCATACTCTCCCATACTCTCTACATACTCTCCTCATACTCTCCATACTTTCTACATACTCTCCATACTCTCCACATACTCTCCACATACTCTCCACATACTCTCCACATACTCTCCTCATACTCTCCTCATACTCTCCATACTCTCTACATACTCTCCACATACTCTCCACATACTCTCCATACTCTCCACATACTCTCCATACTCTCCTCATACTCTCCATACTCTCTACATACTCTCCATACTCTCCACATACTCTCCACATACTCTCCATACTCTCCACATACTCTCCATACTCTCCACATACTCTCCACATACTCTCCTCATACTCTCCTCATACTCTCCACATACTCTCCACATACTCTCTACATACTCTCCATACTCTCCACATACTCTCCTCATATTCTCCACATACTCTCCATACTCTCCACATACTCTCCACATACTCTCCTCATATTCTCCACATACTCTCCATACTCTCCACATACTCTCCATATACTCTCCATACTCTCCACATACTCTCCTCATACTCTCCACACTCTCCACATACTCTCCATACTCTCCACATACTCTCCACATACTCTCCTCATACTCTCCATACTCTCCTCATACTCTCCATACTCTCCACATACTCTCCATACTCTCTACATACTCTCCATACTCTCCATACTCTCCACATACTCTCCTCATACTCTCCATACTCTCCACATACTCTCCATACTCTCTACATACTCTCCACATACTCTCCACATACTCTCCATACTCTCCACATACTCTCCACATACTCTCCTCATACTCTCCATACTCTCCACATACTCTCCATACTCTCTACATACTCTCCACATACTCTCCACATACTCTCCATACTCTCCACATACTCTCCACATACTCTTCATACTCTCCACATACTCTCCATACTCTCCACATACTCTCCATACTCTCCACATACTCTCCATACTCTCCACATACTCTCCATACTCTCTACATACTCTCCACATACTCTCCACATACTCTCCATACTCTCCACATACTCTCCACATACTCTCCATACTCTCCATACTCTCCACATACTCTCCATACCCTCCACATACTCTCCATACTCTCCACATACTCTCCATACTCTCCATACTCTCCTCGTACTCCTCATACTCTGTGTGGTGGTCTGTTGGAGATGATGGAACAGGTTAGCTGTGGAGAGATCTTTAACGACTGCTTTTTTACAAAGTCTGTAAACGGCAGTCTTCTGATCAACAGCAGTCTTTTCAGATCCAGACCAGCTCCACACGAGTGAAGATGATCCTCGTCTAGGAGTTAGTCTGAGGAGGTAGACTGTGAGGCTGGCGGTGTCTGAGTTTCTAATCCTGGTGCAGTGTGTTCACTCACTTTCAGCTGTAGGTGAGTTGTTTAGGCAGCTATGCTAGCTTTAGCCTATGCTAGCACACAGTATGGACACTCTCAGTGTGCACTCTCAGCAGCCTGTACTAAAGAACAAAGCAGAGAACGTGTGGAGTTGAGGCGTTCCGACTGGTGGTTTGTTTCCCTGTGGGTAGCGTATTAAGATATTATCATAGACGATATTTATCACACACCCCATATCCCGTATCATGATAGGTATCGATAGGTATCACAGCCCTAGCCCTGAGTTGAGGTGGATAAACACTGAAAATAGTCCTGTAACTCACAGCCTTACACCCACTACACTAATTACACCTTCAATTAATTAAAGCTTTGTGTTTAACAGGGTGGAAAAGCTGAGTCACGCTCATAACTGCCCCTCACTCCATACAGTCCACAGAGCAGACACAGCTAACACAGCAGAGCAGCCTCACTGGAGAGCACTGCTACCTTTACTTAGGTTAGAGGATTCCCTGACCTGTACCTGATCCGTACCCCAAAGTCCGGTTAGTTTAACTAGAGTGTTCAAAAAGATGCTGCAGTGACGGAGGAGCTCCTATAAACCTGCTCACTGACGGAGCTCTGATCTTCACTCGGCTGATAACACTCAGAGTATCACTGCTCTGCTTCTTCACACACAACTTCTGAACCATCCACAGCTCTGATAAGCTCTGATCCCACACCAGGCTGGTCTCCAGCGTCTTGTTGGAATTCTCTCGTTCCACCTTAAACGGTGCAGCAGGACTTTCTCACACGGTGGACCAGAGAGACCCTCTGCTGCCGGGCTTGACGCAGCAGTTAGTTCACGTTTTGTGCTTGTGTGGTCACTAACGGAGCCCAAGCTCAGAACAAGAACCCATAACTGCTGAGTGAAGCACTGAACTCCGTCAGTGAGCAGGTTTATAGAAGCTCCTCCGTCACTGCAGTCTCTATATAAGGATATGATACAGCTGTCATACACACACCTGCTCTGCAGATCTTCCTTCTGATTCGCTCACACGGTGAACACCAGGTGTAGGTACACGACCACACACCCCCGAATGTATATCATGTGGGGTCAGCGCGGTGTAGGAGCTGTGACTGGTGTGGAGCTCAGACTAACCACCTCCTCCACTCTCTGTCCACTGTATCAGCTCCACTGACCATACAGGACCTCCACTCTCTGTCCACTGTATCAGCTCCACTGACCATACAGGACCTCCACTCACTGTCCACTGTATCAGCTCCACTGACCATACAGGAGCTCCACTCACTGTCCACTGTATTAGCTCCACTGACCATACAGGACCTCCACTCACTGTCTACTGTATCAGCTCCACTGACCATACAGGACCTCCACTCACTGTCCACTGTATCAGCTCCACTGACCATACAGGAGCTCCACTCACTGTCCACTGTATTAGCTCCACTGACCATACAGGACCTCCACTCACTGTCCACTGTATCAGCTCCACTGACCATACAGGAGCTCCACTCACTGTCCACTGTATCAGCTCCACTGACCATACAGGAGCTCCACTCACTGTCCACTGTATCAGCTCCACTGACCATACAGGACCTCCACTCACTGTCCACTGTATCAGCTCCACTGACCATACAGGAGCTCCACTCACTGTCCACTGTATTAGCTCCACTGACCATACAGGACCTCCACTCACTGTCCACTGTATCAGCTCCACTGACCATACAGGACCTCCACTCACTGTCCACTGTATCAGCTCCACTGACCATACAGGACCTCCACTCACTGTCCACTGTATCAGCTCCACTGACCATACAGGACCTCCACTCACTGTCCACTGTATCAGCTCCACTGACCATACAGGACCTCCACTTACAGACTGTAGTTCATCTGATTCTCTGTATACTTTATTACTCTGTTCTTTAATGATCAGGACCCCCACAGGACCACCACATAGCAGCTACTATTAGGGAGGTGGGTCATTCTCATCACTGCAGTGACACTGACATGGTGTTGGTGTGTCAGTGTGTGTTGTGCCGGTGTGAGTGGATCAGACACAGCAGTGCTGCTGCTGGACTGAGAATCGTCCACCAACCAAAACTATCCAGACAGTAGTGTCCTGTGGGTGGCGTCCTGTGTCCACTGATGAAGAACTAGAGAAACACAAGTAGTAGGAGTGTCTAATAGGGTGGACAGTGAGTGGACACAGTGTCTGAACACACACCTCCCCAATAGTATCTGCTCTGTGGTGGTCCTGTGGGGGTCCTGATCATTAAAGAACAGAGTAATAAAGTATACAGAGAATCAGATGATCTACAGTCTGGAAGTGGAGCTCCTGTATGGTAAGTCCTGTTTACTTCCATGTAATTATGCAACAGTTCCTAACGCACTCCAGCGGAATTCCAAACAGCTTCACACCTGTTCTCCGATACGAGCGCTCACCCAAACACACACACACACACACTGATAGCCGTGCTTAGCAGCTCCTGACGCAGTTACGGTGGTGAAATCACTCGACCAGCTCACACATGTAGCGATCTGACTGAGCCGGAACCTGAAAAGGGGTTTATTTGATTGGGATCAAAGAAAAATGGTGACAGTTTATGTAAAAGTGTTGCCATGACAAATAAATAAAAAAACAATATAACACATCGTGCACAATCATTTACCACATTGGCTGTAATATATATTAGGGATGCACCGATACCACTTTTTCCTTATCAATACCAATACCAGCTTTTCAGGTATCTGCCGATACAGAGTACTGATACCGACTCTGACTTAAATGCTCGATATATGGATGTAAATCCTGATATTTATAGTGTTCCACTTTTTATATGTTGTATTTTTTATGTCTTATCCTGAATAAAATATAATAACCTTGAAAGAACCATTTACTGGTGGAGTAACTGCACATTAAAAAGTTTCAGAGATATAAAAAAATAAAAATTGCCACAATGCAGAAACACATGCAGCCATTTAGTCAATAAGCTTCAATAAGCTTCATGATCTCTATTGCCGATACCAATACTGTATCGGTGCATATATATATATATATATATATATATATATATATATATATATATATATATATATATATATATATATATATATATATATATATATATATATGTTAGGACTGTGTTTTGGCAAGAACTTGCTGATATGATAAATATCACGATACAATATGTATAGGTTATGTTAGCAGGGCACCCTTACACTGCTTGTTAATGTTGGAGTGGAAGAGTTTAATGGAGAGGAACACTGCTATCTAGTGGTCGGGGGTTTAAATGCAACACAGAATGATCCACTGTCTACCACTTTTTGTTTTTGAGAATCGATACAGTATCACAAACATAATATCGTGATATTCAATATTTTTCTACACCCCTACCTCGACACACCAGATCTACCCGTTAGTGGAGAACCATGATTATTAGAGCTCAGTTCAAAACTCTTTTTGCTAGCACCCCTATGGGATTCTGGTATATATATATATATATATATACATTCATACAATGTCTGGGGCGTCCAGGAGAAATTTGAAACTACACTTTGTTCTTCAAACTGGATCAAGATCTGATCTACTTCTCTCACACTAACATATTCATGATACTTTGTATTGTATGTATGATTATTTACATCTGTTCTAATCAGATCTGCTGTTCTTACTGGTAAACACACACTGATACACTGTGCCTCAGACTTTTGCACTGTTTTACTGAAAAAAACTTCCTGTCTGGAAAAATAACTTTTTAAATATAATAATGTCCCCAAGTGACTAAACCTGTACAGTACTGTATTTCACTTTAATAGTTATTACCCAATAATTCATGATAAGCATTCAAACTAATACATCATTCATAATCCTGGGGTTCAGGGGGTTACGCCTGTGCCCACTGGTGCAATACCAAACATCTGTTCTAGTACGTACACGGTGCTCTGGGCGAACGATAAGCAGCATTTCATGAAGAAATACGTCCATCCTAGAGTCTCTGCCTGGCCTCCCATATATTAGTGTTTATGTTGGCCTCGTTCTCCTCATCCTTATCACACGCCGCCGGTTTCTGCCTCTCTCTGAAGGCCTGATAACTCGTACAGCACTGGAATGCAGAGCGGGTGAGAGAGAGAGAGAGAGAGCAGCTGTAGGAGGCAGGGTGGAAGACAGCGTCTCTGATCTGAGATCAGTTTCGGCTCTGATTTTTGGTGGGGTTTGAACGAGTCAATTCTGATCTTTGACCATCAGGGAACGGAGGGGGAGGTCAAGCATTCTCGCACAACAAAGGCCACGGAGGGACAAGCAGCGCACAAGAACAATCGCTTTGTTCCGTCTGAAAGCCGGGCAGTGTTGAGGACGGAGAAAACCGAGCTGAATAACTCGGGACAGTGGCGTTCGGGGGGTCAGCGGTGGTCAGGAAGGCAGCACTGAGATATCTGCACAATGCAAACGCCTGCAGAAATGAAACATGACTCTGTTAAACTCAGGAGTCAACGAGTCAACACTCTGCAGACAACACGGCCGAAGTGCCTCGTCTGCAAATCTACTGCTGCCTCTCAATACCGAGTCACGGTCAAAGACTGACCTGCATTCAGTAGTAATGACCGACAAACCATTTACTACTGAACTCTGATTCATCCAAATCCCAACACTGTGAGTCTCCACAGCAGAGACTGTTTAAACACCTCAGAGTCACTGCTGGACTGAGGATCGTCCACCAACCAAAACTATCCAGACAGCAGTGTCCTGTGGGCGGCGTCCTGTGTCCACTGATGAAGGACTAGAGCAGGGGTATTTAATTAATTTAATTAGCTCCAGTCAGAGGAAACATCCTCAGGTCAAGGTCCGGACCGTGTTTGTGTTATGACTGTAACGTGTTATGATTCAGTGTCATATCCTGTATACTGAAGTAGCCTAGCAGTTCAATTAGCATTATATACCATCAGCAACTGAAAGATAAACCAAATTACACATACCGTTCAGAATATTTCAACTAGATTTATTTTTTAATTAGAGATGGACCGATCAGGGTTTTGGAGGCTGATTCTGATCGCTGATCACCTTTTAGCGCGATTGGCCGATAGCCGATACCGATTGAGGGCGGGGCTATATGCCACGGCAGGCTACGTGTAGTTATTAACGCAAGCAAGTCATGAAACATGGTATAAACTGGTTTATTACCATTTTTATTATTATTTAACAGTAAATAAACAAAGTAAATCAGACAAATATCTCCAATACTGCTATCATTGAACTTAGACCCTTAATTTAAAACTAAAAACACTAATTAAATAAATACAGTAAAAACTGCAGTCATTAAACTCAGACTCTGTTATTTTAAACTAAATCTGTAATCATTAAATGTAGAATATTGAATTACTGCTGCTGTTCTGTTCGTACCGGTCAGATCTGGTCTGTACGGGTTTCTGGGTTGTTTGTTTTGTGTTAGCTCTGATGTTACTGATACTCACTGTATTCAGACACGTGCAGTGCTGTATCAGATTAGTAGAGTTAAATATCAGACACTGATTTTACTAATTTTAAAATTGTCCTGGATGAGTCTGAGTCACATACGGTAAACACTGCCAGACAGACATGTTTTCTATCAGCTCATGCTTTTCTCGCGAGGCCGCTGCTTTAGTCAGTCTGTGGAAAATGAAAGGGTGTGTATTTCCACCTAGTGGTTCAGATAGGAACTGCAGGGAGCTGAACAGAGAGGGTTTCAATAAAACTCTAGCTGGAAATACAGAAATTAGGCTCATTTGTTTAACGTCATCAATCGGCTCTCGGGATCGGCTAAGTGGGAGAAATATCGGCCGATCACATATTTTGATTAAAAATCGTCCGATACCGATACATAGCTGATCGATCCTTCCATCTCTAGTTTTAAATGTTGAAAAGAATTAATTATTTAAAGAACTTTAAAAAATTCTACATTAAAAAAGGAGAATGCTTTTGAAAAAAGTGCATCTTAAAGTGTTTGTTTATAAAAAAGTAAATAAAACGTGAGGTTATTTTGTTTACTCATCTTGAGCTGTTGGTTTGGAGCTTCCTGTTTGAGGACTAAACAGATACGTCTCTCCGTTTCTGGTTATAAAGTCGTTTTTTGTCGGCTATTTTTCTTTTTTCTCACTTTATTCTCCGACTGCTGCTTCTCGCTCGGTACCTCGCCTGTGTGCGCCTGCCGCACGCCCGGATCTGCACAGATCTGATTGGCTGAGGAGCTCCTTTGGTGATCTTGCAACGCACACAATTGGTCTGTGAACCCGCATACCGTAAAGACAAGAAAAGCTCCGCCGCGTAAAATAAACACTGTCAGAACGAATTAGTTCTCAATAGTTTATCAGTTTGGGTCCGGACTGGACGACGTCTGGGTCCGGACTCGGACCGCGGCCCACCTATTAGTGACCTCTGCACTAGAGGAACACAAACTGTACAGCAGCAGATAAGCTACTGTCTCTGACTTTACATCTACAAGGTGGACCAGCAAGTAGTAGGAGTGTCTAATAGAGTGGACAGTGAGTGGACACAGTGTTTAAACACTCCAGCAGCAGCACTGCTGCATCTGATCCACTCACACCAGCACAACACGTGCTGAGAATGACCCACCTCCCTAATAGTATCTGCACTGTGGGGGTCCTGGCCTTTGAAGAATAGGGTAAGAATATATACAGAGAATCAGATGACCTACAGTCTATCACTACAAAGTGCTCCTATATGGTCAGCAAGCTGATTGGCTAGTTTTATTGAGGGGCGGTTCTCTCTCCTGTACACAGACAGCAAGTTAAGCATCAAGAACTTCTGCATCCTCTGGCCCGTCTCCTCAGTCGAGTCTAGACTAAGACTAGACGCCTCTCTGGACTTGATTCCTCCTCTCTGTTATTGGTGGTCTCAGTGCCCAGCAGTACTCTGAGACCCCCTTTATCAATACCAGCCTGGGGCTCCTTCAAAACTCAGTGTTTTCCCTATGCTCCGTGAAGAAGCTCCAGAGCCAATCAGCAGCATCTGCTCCAGGAATCTCGTTTTCCGCTCTCCGGTATAGGAGCCTATCGAGCAGGTCAGCGTTGCGTCAGCTCCGTGGAATTCGTGAGGGTTCAAATATTTTTCCTGCCCTTTTTTTTTTTCTTTCATTGCATAACACGAGGCTGCTCCTCCGGGGATCGATGAGCTCAACAGAGGACAGGTCCGAACCTGCCGCGGCCATCACCCTGCTTACGCGTACGCAAATGACATCAGGTGCAGAGGATTCGCCCGGAACGCCGCACGTTAATGAGACCCGGCCGCGACGGAGGGCCAAAGGAGGGAAGACGTATAGAGGACATGAATAATACCAGTCTGATCACAGCTTCTGTCTGATCTCAATAATTAGCACACTCACGGTTAATGCAAAGATCAGACAGACATGTTTTAACCAGATATCTCCACTGTATCAGCTCCACTGACCATACAGGACCTCCACTCACTGTCCACTGTATCAGCTCCACTGACCATACAGGACCTCCACTCACTGTCCACTGTATCAGCTCCACTGACCATACAGGACCTCCACTCACTGTCCACTGTATCAGCTCCACTGACCATACAGGACCTCCACTCACTGTCCACTGTATCAGCTCCACTGACCATACAGGACCTCCACTCACTGTCCACTGTATCAGCTCCACTGACCATACAGGACCTCCACTCACTGTCCACTGTATCAGCTCCACTGACCATACAGGACCTACACTCACTGTCCACTGTATCAGCTCCACTGACCATACAGGACCTACACTCACTGTCCACTGTATCAGCTCCACTGACCATACAGGAGCTCCACTCACTGTCCACTGTATCAGCTCCACTGACCATACAGGACCTCCACTCACTGTCCACTGTATCAGCTCCACTGACCATACAGGACCTCCACTCACTGTCCACTGTATCAGCTCCACTGACCATACAGGACCTCCACTCACTGTCCACTGTATCAGCTCCACTGACCATACAGGATCTCCACTCACTGTCCACTGTATCAGCTCCACTGACCATACAGGACCTCCACTCACTGTCCACTGTATCAGCTCCACTGACCATACAGGACCTCCACTCACTGTCCACTGTATCAGCTCCACTGACCATACAGGACCTCCACTCACTGTCCACTGTATCAGCTCCACTGACCATACAGGACCTCCATTCACTGTCCACTGTATCAGCTCCACTGACCATACAGGACCTCCACTCACTGTCCACTGTATCAGCTCCACTGACCATACAGGACCTCCACTCACTGTCCACTGTATCAGCTCCACTGACCATACAGGACCTCCACTCACTGTCCACTGTATCAGCTCCACTGACCATACAGGACCTCCACTCACTGTCCACTGTATCAGCTCCACTGACCATACAGGACCTCCACTCACTGTCCACTGTATCAGCTCCACTGACCATACAGGACCTCCACTCACTGTCCACTGTATCAGCTCCACTGACCATACAGGACCTCATCTCACTATCCACTGTATCAGCTCCACTGACCAAACAGGACCTCCTCTCACTGTCCACTGTATCAGCTCCACTGACCATACAGGACCTCCACTCACTGTCCACTGTATCAGCTCCACTGACCATACAGGACCTACACTCACTGTCCACTGTATCAGCTCCACTGACCATACAGGACCTCCACTCACTGTCCACTGTATCAGCTCCACTGACCATACAGGACCTCCACTCACTGTCCACTGTATCAGCTCCACTGACCATACAGGACCTCCACTCACTGTCCACTGTATCAGCTCCACTGACCATACAGGACCTCCACTCACTGTCCACTGTATCAGCTCCACTGACCATACAGGAGCTCCACTCACTGTCCACTGTATCAGCTCCACTGACCATACAGGAGCTCCACTTACAGACTGTAGTTCATCTGATTCTCTGTATACTTTATTACTCTGTTCTTTAATGATCAGGACCCCCACAGGACCCCCACAGAGCAGATACTATTAGGGAGGTGGGTCATTCTCAGCACTGCAATGACACTGACGTGGTGGTGTGTTAGTGTGTGTTATGCTGTTGTGAGTGGATCAGACACAGCAGTGCTGCTGCTGGAGTGTTTAAACACTGTGTCCACTCACTGTCCACTCTATTAGACACTCCTACTACTTGCTGGTCCACCTCGTAGATGTAAAGTCAGAGACAGTAGCTCATCTGCTGCTGCACAGTTTGTGTTCCTCTAGTTCTTCATCAGTGGACACAGGACGCCGCCCACAGGACACTGCTGTCCGGATAGTTTTGGTTGTTGGACGATTCTCAGTCCAGCAGCAGTGCTGTGTCTAACCCCGTGCTAGACATCACATGAATGCGGTACGGAGGTAATGCAGTTATTGTTAAAGCAGCCCAGTTTCAGCTGCGTCGTCAGGTCTTGATTTCATTTCTGCTGCTACTTGATGGAGCCTGTGGTTCCAAAACAGCCTCCCAACATCACAGACCCACCACCACAGCTTCCAGAGAAGATTACCTACAGTCTAAACCTCCATCTGTAGAAACATCTAGAGCTCCAGCTGCAGTTCACCAGTAGAACATACACAAAGAAAGAATAAATTAAACCATCCGGACGCGACTGAACCTGCAGGTTAGTCCTGCAATCTGTTACTAACTAGCTTTAGCCCCGGAGCTAATGTGTGTATTACACTAGAGCAGTTAGCTTTAGCCCCGGAGCTAATGAGTGTATTACACTAGAGCAGTTAGCTTTAGCCCCGGAGCTAATGTGTGTATTACACTAGAGCAGTTAGCTTTAGACCCGGAGCTAATGTGCGTATTACACTAGAGCAGTTAGCTTTAGCCCCGGAGCTAATGTGTGTATTACACTAGAGTAGTTAGCTTTAGCCCCGGAGCTAATGTGTGTATTACACTAGAGCAGTTAGCTTTAGCCCCGGAGCTAATGTGTGTATTACACTAGAACAGTTAGCTTTAGCCCCGGAGCTAATGTGTGTATTACACTAGAGCAGTTAGCTTTAGCCCCGGAGCTAATGCGTGTATTACACTAGAGCAGTTAGCTTTAGCCCCGGAGCTAATGTGCGTATTACACTAGAACAGTTAGCTTTAGCCCTGGAGCTAATGTGTGTATTACACTAGAGCAGTTAGCTTTAGCCCCGGAGCTAATGTGTGTATAACACTAGAGCAGTTAGCTTTAGCCCCGGAGCTAATGTGTGTATTACACTAGAGCAGTTAGCTTTAGCCCCGGAGCTAATGCGTGTATAACACTAGAGCAGTTAGCTTTAGCCGCGGACCTAATGTGTGTATTACACTAGAGTAGTTAGCTTTAGCCCCGGAGCTAATGTGTGTATTACACTAGAGCAGTTAGCTTTAGCCCCGGAGCTAATGTGTGTATTACACTAGAGCAGTTAGCTTTAGCTGCGGAGCTAATGTGTGTATTACAGTAGAGCAGTTAGCTTTAGCCCCGGACCTAATGCGTGTATTACACTAGAGCAGTTAGCTTTAGACCCGGAGCTAATGCGTGTATTACACTAGAGCAGTTAGCTTTAGCCGCAGAGCTAATGTGTGTATAACAGTAGAGCAGTTAGCTTTAGCCGCGGAGCTAATGTGTGTATAACAGTAGAGCAGTTAGCTTTAGCCGCGGAGCTAATGTGTGTATAACACTAGAGCAGTTAGCTTTAGCCGCGGAGCTAATGTGTGTATAACACTAGAGCAGTTAGCTTTAGCCGCGGAGCTAATGTGTGTATAACACTAGAGCAGTTAGATATGGGCTGATGCAGAAATATAAAAAATTATAAATACTGGCCTGATATATCAGCCGATCTCTACGTCTGACACTAAACACACTTTGGATAAAATGTATAACTTAATAATAAAAACCGTAACAGATTTATTACAGTCAGTATAGATTAGAGCTTGTAGGCGCATCCCTCGTAAAGAACTTTCAGAAGGATCAGAGCAGCAGCAGCTTTTACAGAGTCCTGTAACTCCTCAGTCTCCGAGCTACTGCTGAGAACGCTGCTCTAATACTGGAGGAGGACGTACTAGAGCCAGACACTGTTGGCTTTATGCTGACACTCAGCAGCCCCAAGATTCTCTGACCTCCTTTCCTGCATCCTGTTTTGGGAAAAGAAGAGAAAAGGCACTGGTTTCTGTTGCAGTCACGATGGGGTGGGGAGGGGGGGGAGGGGGGGAGTGGGGGGAGTGGGGGGGTTCTCAGAGAACAATTGTTCTTTTGCCTTCCATGTGACCTTGTTTAGCTCAGAAACGCCAGAAAAAAGATTTACAAGCAGAATGAACTCAAATACTGTCCCTAAATTCCAAAAACCATCAGATATCACAGCTCATACACTCAGCACAGCACTCACAGCAGTAAGTGGTGATTACGTTGCTTTTAGGTTGCATGCAAATCCAGTACAACACGAGGAGCCAATCAGATCGTGTTTCTAAGAAAGATAAATAAATAACTACTTACATATTAATAAAGTAAAGCAGTTATAAGAGTAAAAAGTAACACTGCTGTTAGGGGCGTAATTAGTATGATACCGGATCAGCACCTGCACCAATACTGTTATTGAAACGCTGTGTCTGATCCACTCACACCAGCACAGCACACACCAACACTATGTCATTGTCACTGCAGTGCTGAGAATGATCCACCTTCCTAATAGTATCTGCTCTGTGGTGGTCCTGTGGGGGTCCCGAAGCGAGGAGCAGCAGTTAGAGAAAAAGAGTCAGAGAATAAAGTGAGTCGGGGGCGCACAACAAAGTGAGTCGGAGAATAAAGTGAGTCAGAGAATAAAGCGAGTCCGAGAGTAAAGCGAGTCAGAGAAAGTATAAGGTGCTGTAATAAAGAGAAGTGGAGGCGGAGAGTCACTGTCGAGGCAGGAATGGAGAGTAAAGCGAGTCAGAGAAAGAATAAGGTGCTGTAATAAAGAGAAGTGGAGGCGGAGAGTCACTGTCGAGGCAGGAATGGAGAGTAAAGCGAGTCAGAGAAAGAATAAGGTGCTGTAATAAAGAGAAGTGGAGACGGAGAGTCACTGTTGAGGCAGGAATGGAGAGTCGGAGAGTAAAGCGAGTCAGAGAAAGAATAAGGTGCTGTAATAAAGAGAAGTGGAGGCGGAGAGTCACTGTTGAGGCAGGAATGGAGAGTCGGAGAGTAAAGCGAGTCAGAGAAAGAATAAGGTGCTGTAATAAAGAGAAGTGGAGGCGGAGAGTCACTGTTGAGGCAGGAATGGAGAGTCGGAGAGTAAAGTGAGTCAGAGAAAGAATAAGGTGCTGTAATAAGAGAAGTGGAGGCGGAGAGTCACTGTTGAGGCAGGAATGGAGAGTAAAGCGAGTCAGAGAAAGAATAAGGTGCTGTAATAAAGAGAAGTGGAGGCGGAGAGTCACTGTCGAGGCAGGAATGGAGAGTAAAGCGAGTCAGAGAAAGAATAAGGTGCTGTAATAAAGAGAAGTGGAGGCGGAGAGTCACTGTTGAGGCAGGAATGGAGAGTCGGAGAGTAAAGCGAGTCAGAGAAAGAATAAGGTGCTGTAATAAAGAGAAGTGGAGGCGGAGAGTCACTGTCGAGGCAGGAATGGAGAGTCGGAGAGTAAAGCGAGTCAGAGAAAGAATAAGGTGCTGTAATAAGAGAAGTAGAGGCGGAGAGTCACTGTTGAGGCAGGAATGGAGAGTCGGAGAGTAAAGGGAGTCAGAGAAAGAATAAGGTGGTGTAATAAGAGAAGTGGAGGCGGAGAGTCACTGTTGAGGCAGGAATGGAGAGTCGGAGAGTAAAGCGAGTCAGAGAAAGAATAAGGTGGTGTAATAAGAGAAGTGGAGGCGGAGAGTCACTGTTGAGGCAGGAATGGAGAGTCGGAGAGTAAAGCGAGTCAGAGAAAGAATAAGGTGGTGTAATAAAGAGAAGTGGAGGTAAAGAGTCACTGTTGAGGCAGGAATGGAGAGTCGGAGAGTAAAGCAAGTCAGAGAAAGTATAAGGTGCTGTAATAAGAGAAGTAGAGGCGGAGAGTCACTGTCGAGGCAGGAATGGAGAGTCGGAGAGTAAAGCGAGTCAGAGAAAGAATAAGGTGCTGTAATAAAGAGAAGTGGAGGCGGAGAGTCACTGTCGAGGCAGGAATGGAGAGTAAAGCGAGTCAGAGAAAGAATAAGGTGCTGTAATAAGAGAAGTGGAGGCGGAGAGTCACTGTCGAGGCAGGAATGGAGAGTCGGAGAGTAAAGCGAGTCAGAGAAAGTATAAGGTGCTGTAATAAAGAGAAGTGGAGGCGGAGAGTCACTGTTGAGGCAGGAATGGAGAGTAAAGCGAGTCAGAGAAAGAATAAGGTGCTGTAATAAGAGAAGTAGAGGCGGAGAGTCACTGTCGAGGCAGGAATGGAGAGTCGGAGAGTAAAGCGAGTCAGAGAAAGAATAAGGTGCTGTAATAAAGAGAAGTGGAGGCGGAGAGTCACTGTCGAGGCAGGAATGGAGAGTAAAGGGAGTCAGAGAAAGAATAAGGTGCTGTAATAAGAGAAGTGGAGGCGGAGAGTCACTGTCGAGGCAGGAATGGAGAGTAAAGGGAGTCAGAGAAAGAATAAGGTGCTGTAATAAGAGAAGTAGAGGCGGAGAGTCACTGTCGAGGCAGGAATGGAGAGTCTGAGAGTAAAGGGAGTCAGAGAAAGAATAAGGTGCTGTAATAAAGAGAAGTGGAGGCGGAGAGTCACTGTCGAGGCAGGAATGGAGAGTCGGAGAGTAAAGCGAGTCAGAGAAAGTATAAGGTGCTGTAATAAAGAGAAGTGGAGGCGGAGAGTCACTGTTGAGGCAGGAATGGAGAGTAAAGCGAGTCAGAGAAAGAATAAGGTGGTGTAATAAGAGAAGTGGAGGCGGAGAGTCACTGTTGAGGCAGGAATGGAGAGTCGGAGAGTAAAGCGAGTCAGAGAAAGAATAAGGTGGTGTAATAAAGAGAAGTGGAGGTAAAGAGTCACTGTTGAGGCAGGAATGGAGAGTCGGAGAGTAAAGCAAGTCAGAGAAAGAATAAGGTGCTGTAATAAGAGAAGTAGCGGCGGAGAGTTACTGTCGAGGCAGGAATGGAGAGTCGGAGAGTAAAGCGAGTCAGAGAAAGAATAAGGTGCTGTAATAAAGAGAAGTGGAGGCGGAGAGTCATTGTCGAGGCAGGAATGGAGAGTAAAGGGAGTCAGAGAAAGAATAAGGTGCTGTAATAAGAGAAGTGGAGGCGGAGAGTCACTGTCGAGGCAGGAATGGAGAGGTGTATATGTTTATAAAGGTCCAAATGTGAAACTGAGTTAAGGAGAAGACGCTGTTTTATTTACTGCCTCTAAAAATAAACACTTTAAGATTCTCTTTTTTTCAGAAGTGTTCTGTTTGTTTAATGTAGCTCTTGTTTTTATTGAAGTGAGTAAAAACATTTATTATTAGTTTATAAATAATTAATTAATTCAGTATTTAAACAGTAAATATACTGAAATATACTGAACGGTATGTGTTGGTGTTTCAGTAGCTGATGGTATAAGATGCTGATACTAAACTACTTCAGTAAACAGGATACACCACTGAATCAGAACACACGCTAGAGATGATGACGGTCTGGACCGGCCTGAGGAGATCTCCTCTAACTGGACCTACTGACTCTAGTTAAGTACTCCTGATCTATTGTAATGTTTTGCACTGTGTATAGATATATTTACACACCGGAGATGTAGCCGTACTGCAGTTCGTTATACTGTGTCGCCCTGTACATGTACAATAATAATAAAGTTGAATTGAACTGAATTAAACTCAGTCAGCTGGTTTAGTAAGTTAGTAGTTAGTAGTTTTATTTTAAGGAGAACTCATTTCTATATTTAAAGATAGTTAAGAAACTCGTTAAGCATTAATCTGCTGCTTCAGGCTGCTAATGTTACAGGCTGGTAACAGCTCAAGCACGTCTGCCCTCAGTGTGGAGTTAGAAATCAGAGGTGATGTTCTAGTAAATGTCTAGCTGAGTTTCTGCTTCTACATCAGCCGTGTTTCCTCAGGGGGCTCACAGGGAATCCACAGTCACTTCCTGAGTACTGACCTCTGCAGCTGCTGTGGCTGACCTGTAGAATCCGCCGCAGACTTCCTCTTCCTCTGACCCCGAATCCTAACACTGATAGAGACGTTAACAGAGCCGGTGCCAATGATGCTTTAGGAAAATGAAGCCTGGAATTTCCTGGATGGCACACACCGCGGTGTAGCTCGGCTAAACGATACCAGAGTCTGACCATGTTGGCAATGCCATCGGTTATTTACATTCATACATACTAGGGATGGGTATCGCCACTGATTCCCGGGATCGATTTGATCCCGATTCACAAGGTCCCAATTCAATATTGATTAATTGAGGGATATTTCAGTTACAATAATATGTTTTGTTTGAATATGAAAAGAGATTTTCAGAGAACTAATGTTGTAAACGTACAAGGAACACTTAACCTACCATTACTAAAAACATTAGTGTTTATATTTTTATATACACCGTATTTCACCACATCCACTTTCAAGCGTGCGTTTCTTCCACCTCTTCCGAATACAGATACATGAGGAGACCAGAGGAGCAATGAGAAATTCAAATGGGACAACAGTCAATGTCTCATCCAAGGTTTATATGAAAAGGTTACCTGAGGTTACCTACGGCGACGTTTTTAATTACTCTGTACTCTCAGAAGGTGTAGACGGTTCAGCAATGAAAAACTAGACAATTACTGAAGTGTATCAGTACCTGCATAGTGGGAAGGTGGGCCGGGGGGATACGAATCGATACCAGATTCGTATCGAATGATCGGTTTGAATAGAAAAATCGATTTTTTCAACACACCCCTAATACATACATACATACCTACTCTGAACAGAGAGCTACAAACTCAAAGGTTAAAGCCGAGCGACTGTTTTAAGAGCAAATATGACGTCCCAGTTAAAACCAGACAGAAATAACGTGTAATTATTAGAAACAAATAAGACAAAAGAGAAGACCTGAACTGATTAGGTACTAAACAAACTATGCTTCAGACAACAGTAACGATTTAGCTAATTAGTGTGTTGCAGTTTTGGAATACTGTGGAATACAATCGGATACTTTGGGATACACTGGGTTACAGTGGCATATTTTTGGATACTGTGAGATTATGTGGGACACTACTAGATACTTCAGGTTGCACTAGAATACTGTGGGATATACTGCAAAATACACTTAGATACTCTGGTATGCAGTGAAATAAGATAGGATACTCTGGGATACAGTGGAATGCTCTGGAATATTGTCAGATATAGTGGGACACTGTTGGATACTTTAGTACACTCTGGTATAAACTGGTATATGGTAGGATACTGTGGGATACACAGGATTACAGTGGAATATTTTTGGAACACTGTGATACTGTGGGACACTGTTGGGTACTTTAGGATACCACTGGATAATTTGTGTTGCCCTGGAATACTGTGGAATACACTGGGAAATGCTGGGATACGGTAGGATACTGCAAAATACACTTGGATACTCTGGGATACAGTGGAATAAGATAGGATACTCTGGAATACAGGCAGATATAGTGGGACACTGTTGGATACTTTGGTACACTCTGGGATAAACTGGCATATGGTAGGATACTATGAGATACACAGGATTACAGTGGGATATTTTGGGACACTGTGGGATACTTTAGGATATTACTGGATACTTTGGGTTGCACTGGAATACTGTGGGATACACTGGGATACACTATGATACTGTGAAATACACTTGGATACTCTGGAATACAGTGGAATACTCTGGAATACAGTCAGAAATAGTGGGATACAGTGGGATACCGTTGGATACGTTGGCACACTCTGGGATAAACTGGCATACAGTAGGATACTGTGGAATAAACTGCTCCCAAGGGTACTGCGGATAGGGCTGCCCACCAATCTGGGAAAGGTTATGGATTATGTAGGTTATAGATAGGCTACATGTGGAGGTCAAATTCCTATGTGGCCCATTTTTGACCCTTCAGCTAGTTTTACATGATCAAGATTATTAATTATGTATTTTTAAATGAATTACATAAATGGAAAAATATTATTATAATTATTTTATTATTATTATTATTATTATTATTATTAATATGATTATAATTATTAAATTAGGTTTACAATTTAAATTTTTATAATGTAATATTTTTGTTATCATTAAATGATACTTATGAATGTTGTATTTTATTTATTTATTTTTTTTTTATCAGGCTTTGTGTCTTTATCCCAGCCCACTAGTGGTAAAAGGTGGGTGGCCCTTAATGGATGAATGGTCCACCTGCTTGCTGACTCTGCTGCCTCTGACTCTGCTGCCTCTGGTGGTCTGTTTTACTGTATAACCAAGCGATGTTGATGCTCTGAGGTGAAATAAAGCCAAACAGCACCCAGTCAAGCACGTCCTCACGTTCAACTCAACATCTCGGGGATCGATATGAAGTACAGTCGCGCAGTCGTACTTCTAAAACTGCGTCAGCAAGTCTGCGGAAACTTTTCACTTAAGCGTTTCAGTTGCTCCGCCGCTGCTGACCCACATTCGGAGCCTGAAAGGACTTTGCGGGCTGCTGACTGTTCCGCTCCCAGAGGACCAGAGACCTAGTTGGAAAGTCTTTTAGAGATAAATTCACCTCCAAAATCTCACCTCACCGTCTGAGCTCCAGCATCACCGCTACCTTAATATTTCATACCGTCCTCTCTGTGTGTTACTCAGAATCCGCTGAGTCACTCCGCATGACCTTCACCAGCCGAACTGCGGCAGCAAGACGTGATCCCGTGTGACCTCAGAGACGTGAGCGCATTAGAAGAGCGGGTCTGAAAATGAGGGCCTGGTTCGATAGCGAGGGTAAAGTGGTCTTGATGACCCCCTACAGTACGACAGCGATGCCGGCAGCGGCCTCTTAAGTGCAGGTTGAGCTGGAGGCTCCGCCCAACACGCTGCACACGGGTTCCTTAATCACCTGTTACTGCAGCACCTGTGTGAACTCGGGAAAGAACCCAGACTCGGAAACGAGGGCAGCAGAAGAGGTCTTACCTTTGATTCAGCCGCCTTTCATCATCACTGCCAAAGTCCTGAAACAAGAAACAGAGGACACTAAACATCAGTTCATCAGCTTAACCACCAAAAAAAAAAAAAAAAAAAAGTAATAATAATAATAATATATATATATATATTAATAAATAATAAGACTACTGCAGATCATCACTCCTCTACACTCACTGTCCACTCTATCAGCTCCACTGACCATACAGGACCTCCACTCACTGTCCACTGTATCAGCTCCACTGACCATACAGAACCTCCACTCACTGTCCACTGTATCAGCTCCACTGACCATACAGGACCTCCACTCACTGTCCACTGTATCAGCTCCACTGACCATACAGGACCTCCACTCACTGTCCACTGTATCAGCTCCACTGACCATACAGGACCTCCACTCACTGTCCACTGTATCAGCTCCACTGACCATACAGGACCTCCACTCACTGTCCACTGTATCAGCTCCACTGACCATACAGGACCTCCACTCACTGTCCACTGTATCAGCTCCACTGACCATACAGGACCTACACTCACTGTCCACTGTATCAGCTCCACTGACCATACAGGACCTCCACTCACTGTCCACTGTATCAGCTCCACTGACCATACAGGAGCTCCACTTACAGACTGTAGTTCATCTGATTCTCTGTATACTTTATTACTCTGTTCTTTAATGATCAGGACCCCCACAGGACCACCACAGAGCAGATACTATTAGGGAGGTGGGTCATTCTCAGCACTGCAGTGACACTGACGTGGTGCTGGTGTGTTAGTGTGTGTTGTGCTGTTGTGAGTGGATCAGACACAGCAGTGCTGCTGCTGGAGTGTTTAAACACTGTGTCCACTCACTGTCCACTCTATTAGACACTCCTACTACTTGCTGGTCCACCTTGTAGATGTAAAGTCAGAGACAGTAGCTCATCTGCTGCTGCACAGTTTGTGTTCCTCTAGTTCTTCATCAGTGGACACAGGACGCTGGTTGGTGGACACAGCGTGTTTGTACATACTGTGTTCCACTAAATTCCATTAAACTGGACTAATTTTAATTTTAACAAGTGCTGACCGTGTATATCAGGGGTCACTAATAGGCAGACTGTGATCCGGACCCAGACGCTGTCCAGCGCGGACCCAAACTGATGATCTACTGAGGAGGATTTAATTCTGACAGTGTTTATTTTAAGAGGCGGAGCTTTTCTAGTCTTTACGGTACATGGGCTTTGTGGTGCAGTGACCTCACAGACCAATCACGTGCGCTGTAAGACCACCAAAGACTCCTCAGCCAATCAGATCTGTGCAGATTCGGGAGTGTGGTGTGCACACAGGCGAGGTACAAAGTGAGAAGCAGCAGTCGGAGAATAAAGCGAGTCGGAGTGTAAAGTTAGTCAGAGGATAAAGCGAGTCGGAGTGTAAAGTTAGTCGGAGGATAAAGCGAGTCGGAGTGTAAAGTTAGTCAGAGGATAAAGCGAGTCGGAGTGTAAAGTTAGTCGGAGAATAAAGCGAGTCGGAGTGTAAAGTTAGTCGGAGAATAAAGCGAGTCGGAGTGTAAAGTTAGTCAGAGGATAAAGCGAGTCGGAGTGTAAAGTTAGTCGGAGAATAAAGCGAGTCGGAGTGTAAAGTTAGTCAGAGGATAAAGCGAGTCGGAGTGTAAAGTTAGTCAGAGAATAAAGCGAGTCGGAGTGTAAAGTTAGTCGGAGAATAAAGCGAGTCGGAGTGTAAAGTTAGTCGGAGAATAAAGCGAGTCGGAGTGTAAAGTTAGTCGGAGGATAAAGTTAGTTGGAGGATAAAGTTAGTCGGAGAATAAAGCGAGTCGGAGTGTAAAGTTAGTCGGAGAATAAAGCGAGTCGGAGTGTAAAGTTAGTCGGAGAATAAAGCGAGTCGGAGTGTAAAGTTAGTCGGAGAATAAAGCGAGTCGGAGTGTAAAGTTAGTCGGAGGATAAAGCGAGTCGGAGTGTAAAGTTAGTCGGAGGATAAAGCGAGTCGGAGTGTAAAGTTAGTCGGAGAATAAAGCGAGTCGGAGTGTAAAGTTAGTCGGAGGATAAAGCGAGCCGGAGTGTAAAGTTAGTCGGAGGATAAAGCGAGTCGGAGTGTAAAGTTAGTCGGAGAATAAAGCGAGTCAGAGTGTAAAGTTAGTCAGAGGATAAAGCGAGTCGGAGTGTAAAGTTAGTCGGAGAATAAAGCGAGTCAGAGTGTAAAGTTAGTCAGAGAATAAAGCCAGTCGGAGTGTAAAGTTAGTCAGAGGATAAAGCGAGTCGGAGTGTAAAGTTAGTCGGAGGATAAAGCGAGTCGGAGTGTAAAGTTAGTCGGAGAATAAAGCGAGTCAGAGTGTAAAGTTAGTCGGAGGATAAAGCGAGTCGGAGTGTAAAGTTAGTCGGAGAATAAAGCGAGTCAGAGTGTAAAGTTAGTCGGAGAATAAAGCGAGTCAGAGTGTAAAGTTAGTCGGAGGATAAAGCGAGTCGGAGTGTAAAGTTAGTCAGAGAATAAAGCGAGTCAGAGTGTAAAGTTAGTCAGAGAATAAAGCCAGTCGGAGTGTAAAGTTAGTCAGAGGATAAAGCGAGTCGGAGTGTAAAGTTAGTCGGAGAATAAGGCGAGTCGGAGTGTAAAGTTAGTCGGAGAATAAAGCGAGTCGGAGTGTAAAGTTAGTCGGAGGATAAAGCGAGTCGGAGTGTAAAGTTAGTCGGAGAATAAAGCGAGTCAGAGTGTAAAGTTAGCCGGAGGATAAAGCGAGTCGGAGTGTAAAGTTAGTCGGAGAATAAAGCGAGTCAGAGTGTAAAGTTAGTCAGAGAATAAAGCCAGTCGGAGTGTAAAGTTAGTCAGAGGATAAAGCGAGTCGGAGTGTAAAGTTAGTCGGAGAATAAAGCGAGTCGGAGTGTAAAGTTAGTCGGAGAATAAAGCGAGTCGGAGTGTAAAGTTAGTCGGAGGATAAAGCGAGTCGGAGTGTAAAGTTAGTCGGAGGATAAAGGGAGTCGGAGTGTAAAGTTAGTCGGAGAATAAAGCGAGTCGGAGTGTAAAGTTAGTCGGAGAATAAAGCGAGTCGGAGTGTAAAGTTAGTCGGAGAATAAAGCGAGTCGGAGTGTAAAGTTAGTCGGAGAATAAAGCGAGTCGGAGTGTAAAGTTAGTCGGAGGATAAAGCGAGTCGGAGTGTAAAGTTAGTCGGAGGATAAAGCGAGTCGGAGTGTAAAGTTAGTCGGAGAATAAAGCGAGTCGGAGTGTAAAGTTAGTCGGAGGATAAAGCGAGCCGGAGTGTAAAGTTAGTCGGAGGATAAAGCGAGTCGGAGTGTAAAGTTAGTCGGAGAATAAAGCGAGTCAGAGTGTAAAGTTAGTCAGAGGATAAAGCGAGTCGGAGTGTAAAGTTAGTCGGAGGATAAAGTTAGTTGGAGGATAAAGTTAGTTGGAGGATAAAGTTAGTCGGAGGATAAAGCGAGTCGGAGTGTAAAGTTAGTCGGAGGATAAAGCGAGTCAGAGTGTAAAGTTAGTCAGAGGATAAAGCGAGTCGGAGTGTAAAGTTAGTCGGAGAATAAAGCGAGTCGGAGTGTAAAGTTAGTCAGAGGATAAAGCGAGTCGGAGTGTAAAGTTAGTCGGAGGATAAAGTTAGTTGGAGGATAAAGTTAGTCGGAGGATAAAGCGAGTCGGAGTGTAAAGTTAGTCGGAGGATAAAGCGAGTCAGAGTGTAAAGTTAGTCGGAGGATAAAGCGAGTCAGAGTGTAAAGTTAGTCGGAGGATAAAGTTAGTTGGAGGATAAAGTTAGTCAGAGGATAAAGCGAGTCGGAGTGTAAAGTTAGTCAGAGGATAAAGCAAGTCAGAGTGTAAAGTTAGTCGGAGGATAAAGTTAGTTGGAGGACAAAGTTAGTCGGAGGATAAAGCGAGTCAGAGTGTAAAGTTAGTCGGAGGATAAAGCGAGTCGGAGTGTAAAGTTAGTCGGAGGATAAAGCGAGTCAGAGTGTAAAGTTAGTCGGAGGATAAAGTTAGTTGGAGGATAAAGTTAGTCAGAGGATAAAGCGAGTCGGAGTGTAAAGTTAGTCAGAGGATAAAGCAAGTCAGAGTGTAAAGTTAGTCGGAGGATAAAGTTAGTTGGAGGATAAAGGTAGTCGGAGGATAAAGCGAGTCAGAGTGTAAAGTTAGTCGGAGGATAAAGCGAGTCGGAGTGTAAAGTTATTCGGAGGATAAAGCAAGTCAGAGTGTAAAGTTAGTCGGAGGATAAAGCGGGTCGGAGGATAAAGCGGGTCGGGCAATACAGCGAGTCAAAATAAAGCGAGTCAGAGTGTAAAGTGAGTCAGAGAATAAAGAGGATCGGAGGATAAAGCAGGTCGGGCAATACAGCGAGTCAGAGCGTAAAGTTAGTCGGAGGATAAAGCGAGTCAGAGTGTAAAGTGAGTCAGAGAATAAAGAGGATCGGAGGATAAAGCAGGTCAGGCAATAAAGCGAGTCAGAGTGTAAAGTGAGTCAGAGAATAAAGCGGATCGGAGGATAAAGCAATACAGCGAGTCAGAATAAAGCCAGTCAGAATAAAGCAAGTCAGAGAGTAAAGCGAGTCAGAGCGTAAAGTGAGTTGGGGAATAAAACGAGTCTGGGAATACAGCGAGTCAGAATAAAGCGAGTCAAAGAGTAAAGCGAGTCAGAGTGTAAAGTGAGTTGGAGGATAAAGCAGGTCGGGCAATAAAGCGAGTCAAAATAAAGCGAGTCAGAGCGTAAAGTGAGTTGGAGAATAAAGAGGATCGGAGGATAAAGCAGGTCGGGCAATAAAGCGAGGCAAAATAAAGCGAGGCAGATAATAAAGAGGATCGGAGGAAAAAGCAGGTCTGAGGAAAAAGCAGGTCGGGCAATAAAGCGAGTCGTAAGTAAAGCAAGTCAGAGCGTAAAGCGAGTCAAGGAATAAAGTGAGTCAAGGAATAAAGCGGGTCAGAATAAAGCGAGTCAAGGAATAAAGCAAGTCAAAATTAAGCGAGTGGGAGAGTAAAGCGAGTCACAGTGTAAAGTGAGTTGGAGGATAAAGCGTGTCAGAGAATAAAGCAGGTCGGGCAATACAGCGAGTCAGAAGAAAGCGAGTCAGAGAGTAAATGAGTCAAAGCGTAAAGTGAGTCAGGGAATAAAGCGAGTCAGAATAAAGCGAGTCAGAGAGTAAATGAGTCAAAGCGTAAAGTGAGTCAGGGAATAAAGTGAGTCAGAATAAAGCGAGTCAGAGAGTAAATGAGTCAAAGCGTAAAGTGAGTCAGGGAATAAAGTGAGTCAGAATAAAGCGAGTCAGAGAGTAAATGAGTCAAAGCATAAAGTGAGTCAGGGAATAAAGTGAGTCAGAATAAAGCGAGTCAGAGAGTAAATGAGTCAAAGCGTAAAGTGAGTCAGGGAATAAAGTGAGTCAGAATAAAGCGAGTCAGAGAGTAAATGAGTCAAAGCGTAAAGTGAGTCAGGGAATAAAGCGAGTCAGAATAAAGCGAGTCAGAGAGTAAATGAGTCAAAGCGTAAAGTGAGTCAGGGAATAAAGTGAGTCAGAATAAAGCGAGTCAGAGAGTAAATGAGTCAAAGCGTAAAGTGAGTCAGGGAATAAAGTGAGTCAGAATAAAGCGAGTCAGAGAGTAAATGAGTCAAAGCGTAAAGTGAGTCAGGGAATAAAGCGAGTCAGAATAAAGCGAGTCAGAGAGTAAATGAGTCAAAGCGTAAAGTGAGTCAGGGAATAAAGTGAGTCAGAATAAAGCGAGTCAGACAGTAAATGAGTCAAAGCGTAAAGTGAGTCAGGGAATAAAGTGAGTCAGAATAAAGCGAGTCAGAGAGTAAATGAGTCAAAGCGTAAAGTGAGTCAGGGAATAAAGTGAGTCAGAATAAAGCGAGTCAGAGAGTAAATGAGTCAAAGCGTAAAGTGAGTCAGGGAATAAAGTGAGTCAGAATAAAGCGAGTCAGACAGTAAATGAGTCAAAGCGTAAAGTGAGTCAGGGAATAAAGTGAGTCAGAATAAAGCGAGTCAGAGAGTAAATGAGTCAAAGCGTAAAGTGAGTCAGGGAATAAAGTGAGTCAGAATAAAGCGAGTCAGAGAGTAAATGAGTCAGAGAAAGAACAATGTGCTCTAAAAGAAACGGAGGTGAGGAGCGACTGTTGAAGCAGAACTGCTCTACATGTTCAGAAACGTTTACTGTATGGTGACATCATTTAACATGATGATGATGATGATGTTGATGTTGATGATGATGATGATGATGTTGATGATGATGATGATGATGATGATGTTGATGATGATGTTGATGATGATGATGATATATCACTGTTTCCTTCCTCCAGTAGTAAAACACACACTGAGACTGAGCTGAGCTCCCTCTACTGGTTCACCACATCAGCTGTGCAGCTCCAGCGCCCAATCACAGAAGCAGAATTAAAAATGTAAATAAGTTTCAACTCACTGACTACTTTCACCACCAAGAAGATTTAATCCTCACTAAGCAGCATCTTTAAACTTCTCAAACTCGTCTCAGCTCAGATCCCGCTCAGGCCGAACTAAGACTTCAGAAGACTCATATTAGTCCAGCGCTAGACTCGACCCTCGTCTGGGAAACCGGCCTTAAGGGTTTAGTAGCGCGTAGCCTAAAAACACCACCCTCGACAAACACAGCGATCCACACACCATTCAGAGGCCCGGAGCGAGGAGACCCCAGACCCCCCGAACATTCAGCTGCAGACCAACGTCTATAATAATATAATTATATAATTAACCATTTAATCACCCACACTAGCCCTCTCACCTCCAGCTGTACACGCCTCGTCACTCACATTAAAGTGATTCACTACACTGTTACACGCACACTCACACCAGTGTGCACACTTATGCACAATCACGCTTAGAAAACTTTAATTTCTTCTGAGAGTGAAAATATAAACACTCCGCTAGCATAACGCTAACAACACTGGAATCATGACAACGAATAAGTAAACAAACATCACTCAGCACTGATTTTCATACATCCCATAATGCAACTAGAGTCACCTCACACACACACAGATCATACACACACATATCATATACACACACACACACACACACATCATACACACATCATACACACACACACATCATACACACACACACACACACACATCATACACACACACAATACACACATCATACACACATCATACACACACACAATACACACATCATACACACACACACACCTCTCACACACACACAGATCATACACACACATATCATATACACACACACACACACACACACACACATCATACACACATCATACACACACACACACACACACACACCACACACACATCATACACACACACACACACACACACACACACACACACATCATACACACATCATACACACACACACACACACCATACACACATCATACACACACACACAGATCATACACACACATATCATATACACACACACACACACATCATACACACACACATCACACACACACACACATCATACACACATCATACACACACACACACACACACACACATCATACACACACATCATACACACACACAATACACACATCATACACACACACACACACACCTCTCACACACACACAGATCATACACACACATCATATACACACACACACACACACATCATACACACACACAATACACACATCATACACACACACATCATACACACACACACACACACACACACACACAGATCATACACACACATCATATACACATACACACACACACACACATCATACACACACACACACACACACACACCACACACACACACACACACACACACACATCATACACACATCATACACACCATACACACATATATCATATACACACACACATCATACACACACACACACAATACACACATCATACACACACACACACACACACACAATACACACATCATACACACATATCATATACACACACACCATACACACACACACACCACACACACACACACACACAATACACACAGATCATACACACACATATCATATACACACACACACACACACACACACATCATACACACACACAATACACACAGATCATACACACACATATCATATACACACACACACATCATACACACATCATACACACACACAATACACACATCATACACACATCATACACACACACAGATCATACACACATTATACACACACACACACATCATACACACACCATACACACACACATGTCATACACACACACACCATACACACATCATACACACACACACACCATACACACAAACATCATACACACATCATACACACACACATAATATGCACACACTATACACACATCATACACATACACAATACACACATCATACACACACACACACACACATCATACACACACACACCATACACACACACACACATCATACACACTCATCATACACAGGACACACACACACATACCACACACAGGACTCTTACACACACACACACACACACACACACACACACACATCATACACAGGACACACACACATCATACACAGGACTCTTACACACACACACACACATCATACACAGGACTCTTACACACACACACACACATCATACACAGTCCACCTTTGTGAGCTGGTTTGTTGCGTAACGTACGTCTGATTATAAGCGATGCTCGAACACACCTCTGCAGGAGAAGTTTGGTTCTAACCCACTGTACCTCTTAGACAGCAGAGACTGGCAGGAACTCTGAAGAACCTGGACCTTCAGTACAAACACAGCTTCATCACAACATAACTTAAAAATAGCTCCTCATTGTGTAGAGCAGCAGAACACTGCTCATCAGGTTACCGCCAGCAGCAGCAAACAATAGGAAAGTCAGGTGAGCAGAGCTGTTCCACACCTGAGGGCAAGCGACTCAGCTTAAACCGAAACTGCCCTCAGGAAACACTATTCCACCCCCAGCGCAGCGTTCAGCCTCCCCGTCTCCACCAAGAACCTCTCGCTTCTCTGCAGCTGACATACAGCTGTCAGCACAACTCCTCCACTGACTGGTCTGAAGATACAAACACGATTCATACTGGAGTTTCTAGCAGTCCAACTGGTCCAGACACTAAACAGATCTCAGATCAGTCCTGTTTTAAAGAGCTGCACTGACTACCTGTATCTTTTAGAACAGACTTTAAACTCCTGTACTCGTCTATAAAGCTCTAGATAATCTAGAACCTGCTACATCACAGAACGTCTCTCTGTTTATGTTCCAGCTGCTGATCTTAGATCTGCAGATACTGACCTTCTGTACAAACACCTTCAGTAACATACAGAGAACCTGGAGAACCTCTTTCAGCTCTTCTGCTTCTAAACTGTGGAGCTCAGTTCAGCTTCTATTAGACAGTCCAGCTCAGAGTCACCTTTACTACACGCTTATAAACGTCTCTCTGTAACTCAGTCACCTTTACTACACGCTTATAAACGTCTCTCTGTAACTCAGTCACCTTTACTACACGCTTATAAACGTCTCTCTGTAACTCAGTCACCTTTACTACACGCTTATAAACGTCTCTCTGTAACTCAGTCACTTTTACTACACGTTTATAAACGTCTCTCTGTAACTCAGAGTCACTTTTACTACACGTTTATAAACGTCTCTCTGTAACTCAGAGTCACTTTTACTACACGTTTATAAACATCTCTCTGTAACTCAGAGTCACTTTTACTACACGTTTATAAACATCTCTTTGTAACTCAGAGTCACTTTTACTACACGTTTATAAACGTCTCTCTGTAACTCAGTCACTTTTACTACACGTTTATAAACGTCTCTCTGTAACTCAGAGTCACTTTTACTACACGTTTATAAACGTCTCTCTGTAACTCAGAGTCACTTTTACAACACGTTTATAAACGTCTCTCTGTAACTCAGTCACTTTTACTATACGTTTATAAACGTCTCTCTGTAACTCAGAGTCACCTTTACTACACGCTTATAAACGTCTCTCTGTAACTCAGAGTCACTTTTACTACACGTTTATAAACATCTCTCTGTAACTCAGTCACTTTTACTACACGTTTATAAACGTCTCTCTGTAACTCAGAGTCACTTTTACTACACGTTTATAAACATCTCTCTGTAACTCAGAGTCACTTTTACTACACGTTTATAAACGTCTCTCTGTAACTCAGAGTCACTTTTACTACACGTTTATAAACATCTCTCTGTAACTCAGAGTCACCTTTACTACACGTTTATAAACGTCTCTCTGTAACTCAGTCACTTTTACTACACGTTTATAAACATCTCTTTGTAACTCAGAGTCACCTTTACTACACGTTTATAAACGTCCCTCTGTAACTGTCACTTTTACAACACGTTTATAAACATCTCTCTGTAACTCAGAGTCACCTTTACTACACGTTTATAAACGTCTCTCTGTAACTCAGAGTCACCTTTACTACACGTTTATAAACGTCTCTCTGTAACTCAGTCACTTTTACTACACGTTTATAAACATCTCTTTGTAACTCAGAGTCACTTTTACTACACGTTTATAAACATCTCTGCACACTCCACAAAGAATGGCCCAGACCAGGAATCCAACCCGGATCGTCTTGCTGTGAGGACACAGTACTAACCACTACACCACCATACTAACCACTACACCACCATACTGACCACTACACCACCATACTGACCACTACACCACCATACTAACCACTACACCACCATACTAACCACTACACCACCGTACAGACCACTACACCACCATACTGACCACTACACCACCATACTAACCACTACACCACCGTACAGACCACTACACCACCATACTAACCACTACACCACCGTACAGACCACTACACCACCATACTAACCACTACACCACCGTACAGACCACTACACCACCATACTAACCACTACACCACCATACTAACCACTACACCACCATACAGACCACTACACCACTGCACTAACCACTACACCACCGTACTAACCACTACACCTCCATACTAACCACTACACCACCGTACAGACCACTACACCACCATACTAACCACTACACCACCATACTAACCACTACACCGTACTAACCACTACACCACCGTACTAACCACTACACCACCGTACTAACCACTACACCACCATACTAACCACTACACCACCGTACAGACCACTACACCACCATACTAACCACTACACCACCATACTAACCACTACACCACCATACTAACCACTACACCACCGCACTAACCACTACACCACCATACTAACCACTACACCACCATATTAACCACTACACCACCATACTAACCACTACACCACTGCACTAACCACTACACCACCGCACTAACCACTACACCACCGCACTAACCACTACACCTCCATACTAACCACTACACCACCGTACAGACCACTACACCACCATACTAACCACTACACCACCGTACTGATCACTACACCACCATACTGACCACTACACCACCATACTAACCACTACACCACCATACTAACCACTACACCACCATACTGACCACTACACCACCATACTAACCACTACACCACCGTACTGATCACTACACCACCATACTGACCACTACACCACCATACTAACCACTACACCACCGTACTGATCACTACACCACCATACTGACCACTACACCACCGTACTAACCACTACACCACCATACTAACCACTACACCACCATACTAACCACTACACCACCATATTAACCACTACACCACCATACTGACCACTACACCACCATACTAACCACTACACCACCATACTAACCACTACACCACCATACTAACCACTACACCACCATATTAACCACTACACCACCATACTAACCACTACACCACCATACTAACCACTACACCACCATACTGACCACTACACCACCATACTAACCACTACACTACCATACTAACCACTACACCACCATACTAACCACTACACCACCATACTAACCACTACACTACCATACTAACCACTACACCACCATACTAACCACTACACCAGCATACTAACCACTACACCACCATACTAACCACTACACCACCGTACTAACCACTACACCACCATACTAACCACTACACCAGCATACTAACCACTACACCAGCATACTAACCACTACACCAGCATACTAACCACTACACCACCATACTAACCACTACACCACCATACTAACCACTACACCACCATACTGACCACTACACCACCATACTAACCACTACACCAGCATACTAACCACTACACCAGCATACTAACCACTACACCACCATACTAACCACTACACTACCATACTAACCACAAATCTCAAGAACTCAAAATCTAATTGTTGATATTGTAACTCGTTCATTTTGAGTAGATTCATTCTTTTAGCGTATTTTGAGTTCAATAATTTTATCCAGATGGTTTATTCTCATTACTTGAATTTTATTTGACTTCACAGGCAAATCACTGGTAGTTTTTAAAGGACGGTTGAAGATGTATTGGTTTCCTCTCTTCTTTAGGCAAACCTGTACCACCTGACCGGCGACTTCCTCCGTGTACTGGTTTAGTCTGGACAGAATTACTTACGGTCAGTGATGTTGGCCGAACGCATGAATTAGTCCTGAGTACTAGGTCGCCTGAACACACATGAACTGGCTTCTTATTGGGGGTTTTTAGCTGAAAACTTAAATTTATCCAATAGATTTAAACATTTTTAAACTTTTTCATTAATTTCTTTGCAATTCCAGACCTGAAAACGGGCTCTCGGCCCCCTGTATTTGCATACTGGGCGTGTGTTGTTGTGCCTTGTTTACTCTTCTGGCTGTGTTATGTCATTTCCCCCAGCCCACCGTCCACCGGGTGTTTATCTGTTTGTTAAATCTCTAACGGCAATGATTGAAAAAAGTACTCAATCATTTTAAGTTCAACAGAATGTACAGAGTCAGTACAATTAAATTAATTGTTGTATCTAACAATAAGCACATCATCAGTGTCCAAGGAAAAACTCGATTTCTCTAGATTTTCATTTTTCTACATCATTTGATCTCGAAAAACGCTCCTTATATCCTTTTCACTTTTCACTTTACTCAACAACCCTCATCCCCACTGCACACTTATACACAGTGTATATTTAAGTGTATTATTTATTTATTTATTTATTGTTATTATCTCAGAACATACTTTATCTTGTTCATGCTTAGTTCATCTTGCTCTTATACACATTCCTCTAGATTATCTGATTGTTTCATGTGAATGGGTAGCTATCAAAGCATTTCACTGCTAGTTGTACCGTGTATGAGTGTGTATGCAACAAATAAACTTTGATTTGATTTGATAGTTTGTTGATGAAGCAACCATCGGTGTGAAGTTACCGGTGTGTGTGTGTGTGTGTGTGTGTGTGTGTGTAGGAAGATGGTTAGGTTGGGTGTGTTGGTTACTTCTATATTAGAATAATACCAAAAACAAATTAATTGTATGTGTGAGCATACTTTGCCAATAAAATCCAATTCTGATTCTGATTGGACCAATAGGAAAGCTCCAAAATCACTTGGAATAAAACCTCTTTACATTAGTTTACACTGAAAGTAAAGAATATTACTAATTTTCTTGATTTTCTTTGGATTTTGGATAGCAATCATATGTATTAACTGTACTAAGTCCAGGGAGTTGTACACAGTTTGAGACAACAGTGTATATGTTCACATGCAGAGATTTTCTCTAATCTGATTAAATTAATTCTGATTATAGATTAAGAAGGAGGCGTTTATACGCTCACTCTACGCAACACTCTGATGAAGATCTCCGTTTACATCACACTACAAGCATGCATAGGCTACGTCTTGGTGTAAACGTTACCATGACAACAAGCATCTGGCGAGGTCAGTCGGAGGGCGACCTGCAGATGTATGGTTACCTGAGTTTTCAGGTAGCGCGCTCGTGTTTTTAACTAATTTAAAATGATGCAGACTCAGAAAAAACATATTTCACATACTTGTTCTATAGTTCCTGTAAACCCACCATCGCTCATTTACTCATATACTCGTCTGAACAGCTCGTTATTGCTTTACAGCCACCCATCCTGCTGACTATTTTAAATCTATTTTTAAATCTTTTAAGGTTTAAATCAGGGGTGTTTAATTAGAGTCAGTACGGTCCAGTTAGAGGAGATCTCCTCAGGCCGGTCCAGACCATCATCATCTCTATCGTGTGTTCTGATTCAGTGCTGTATCCTGTTTACTGAAGTATCTAGTATCAGCATCTTATACCATCAGCTACTGAAACACCAACACACCACACATACCGTTCAGTATATTTCAGTATATTTACTGTTTAAATACTGAACTGAATTAATGCTTTTTTATCACTAAGTAAAAATAAGGGCTACATTTAAAGTACTTTATAAAAGAAGTGCATCATAAAGTGCTTATTTATAATAAAAAGGGAAATTAATGTTTAGTCTTGTTTCACATTATAACTCCCTCTTGTGTTCCTCCACAGTCTCTCCTGTTCAGTGAGAGAAGTTAGCTACTGGTGGTCCAATCAGGACTTTAAACCTGGGCTGAAATTGTGATATCCAGAACGTTCTGTGTGGAGTGTGTATGTTCTCTCTGTGTTTGAGTGGGTTCCTCCGGGTTCTCCGGTTTCCTCCCACAGTCCAAACACATGTATGTTAGGATCCTCACTCTGAACTGACCGTAGGTGTGAGTTTGGGTGTGAGTGTGTGTTGGCCATGTGCGATGTTCCCCGCCTTTGCCCGATGATGCTGGGATTGGCTCCAGGCCCTCGTGACCCCAACTAGCGGGATAAAGTGGAAGATAATGGATGGATATGAGATACGGGGCTGCTTTTAATTAGCGACACGGTCTCGAAACATATGAGATGTTGGTTTGGAGCTGCCTGTGAGAAGTGTAAACATCTCTGTCTCGGTTCATTCCTGATGGAAAAGTCGTTTTTCGCAGCTGACTTTTCTTTTTTTAGAGCACACCGTCTGACTCCTTTTATTCTTCGACTGCTCTGCTCTCCGATCTGATTGGCTGAGGAGCGCGTTTGGTGATTTTACTATGCGCGTGATTGGTCTGTGAGTTTACTGCGCCACAAAGCCCGTATACCGTAAAGACAAGAAAAGCTCTGTTGCTTAAAATAAACACAGTCAACATTAAATCATTCTCAGTAGATCATCAGTTTGGGTCCTCACTGGACAACATCTGGGTCCAGACCCGGACCACGGTCCACCTGTTAGTGACCTCTGGTTTAAATCATGAACTTTGTCTCTTCAAGAGACAAGAGAGTCTCTACCTCCCGCCATGTTGAAATGTCCTCTATGACGCTACAGTACATGTGCACAGCGTTTTTAAACTTTCCGACTGGGAAGGTAATCGGATGCAGGCGTTTACACGGATATTATTCTTCTATTAAACTGATTATTTACAGGATTATAATTGGAATTGGAATGACCTCAATCAGACTAGTCTATTCGGATTGAGGTGTATACATGGACGTATTCTATTCCGCTTGAGCTATCAGTCTGATTATTAACAGATTATCAGACTGCATGTAAACATAGCCACTGTGATCAATACGGTGGTTTGCATGATGCTAATTGCTGGGCATAAGATGGCATCACTACAGAAGCACCACTATCCTGCAAGAGTTACTCGATTCTGAAGAATATACAATAGATTTTTAATGACGTATCACTTTAAGTGGACGGAGGGAGACAGTACAGACAAACAGGACCACAATGGAGGGAAACTGGAGCGAGACATGAGGAAGACCGCGTGACTGAGCAGCACAAAACTGATCCAGGGCAGATTTATCCGATGTCTGAGGTGGCGGACCACCATCGCAGGCTTCCAAAACAGATTCCATGCATCCTAAATCATCTCATTCCATCCATTTCTCCAGTACCTTTCCCTCTTTCCCCTCACATGTCTATCACTCCCTCTCTCCCTCCCTCCCTCCCTCGCTCTCTCTCCCGGCACAAAAAAGGTGACATCATTGCAGCTGTGTGTTCCTCGGCTGGAGTGGAGAGATTGTGCCGTGAATTTAAATGTGTGGAGCCATAAGGCACCAAAGCAGCCCCACCCTCACGAGGGACAGTCCATTTCACACCACTGGGGGAGGAATCCCAACCCCTCCCTGAAAACTGCTCTCGTCCCACAGCTCCGAACCAAGGAGGTGGAAAAAGACACACCAGCTTCGTTTGGGAACTAACGACAATGATGTCATGCGGACGACAGCGGAAACTTCCATTAAAGCCCGAACGAAGCGTTTATTTCCACCGAGGAAATCTGACCGCTACTCTGAGCGTAGAGAGAGAGCGTCCTCCTCCGCACTGACTCTCAAAGACTGCAAATCTGCTACTCGTTACCAGTTACGCGCTACTTCGTTAGGCTGGAAAGAGGCCGTCTGCACATGACGTCAACGTGACCGCGCTCATAAATTTAATATGTTACGCAACAGCCAGAGGCCACGTAATCTGCGAAGGTCCTCTGACTGTACTGCAGGGGTTGATGTAATTGTGCCTATCAGGGACCTAATCCGCTTTGTTTACATTGGGGCTTGTTCCCAGCGTGTGAAGCTGGCGCCCTCTGCTGGTGGAATCCTCAGTGTGCTGCAAAAACAGCTCACAAAATAAATATGATGATGTCAGTGTTAACAGTGTGGCTGTATTACCTCGCACGGAAAAACCCAACGTATTGTACACGGTGTAACCGACTTAAAGGAACGCTCTACTTCCCTACGGGAGCAGGAGCTGCTGTGGATCTCCAAATCTGCTTTAATGAGGCTGGTGTGGTGCCACACAGAGGTAACCTGAGCACTCTTGTGTCCTGCAAAAGCCCCAGCAGTTGCAAGTCACGAAGCCAGAGCCTGCAAACAAAAATAATAAATCAAAGCTCGGTGGGCTTTGAAATCTCTAGCTGAACAACAAGGTACCCGTATAGCAAACAGATCCAGCGTAAGCATCAGGGACTGGTGCAGCGTAACGGCCATCGCGTTCACAGATACATGGGCGACGGTGGACGATTCGGGTGTCGTTACAGGGCACGGCACCGGCAGGGGAAGATGTGGTTTCCGAACGGCTGTGAGTGAGCACACAAGGTTAATGCAGCAGGCAAATGTCAGGTTTGCGCATGCATGCAAAGTTGTATAGGCAAATGACAGGTGTGTTTGTACTGCTGCTCTGTTTTCAGTTTGTATTCAGGATGAAAGCACATGACCAGAACCTCCCTGTTTGACCATCCCTTTTCAAAATATCCCAGCTAAACCCGAGGCTAAACCACAGGACATGTGGGGTGCAATTCAAAACATAATGGACTACATGTACACATACCACACCAACTTACAGCTGGCAGCGCACAAAGGATCCACACATGTTGACAAAATATATATATTTTGTATATATATTAATATATATACACACACATACACACAGAATCATCTGAACGGATACAGAATTAATAAATAGTTCTAGCTCTACTTTATGATGTATAACCTGCTGCTATATATTTTATATATTGTCACTGTCCAAGGGATGCATCTCAATTTTCTCTCATTCTCATAAGAACGACGTTTATATGTTCATATATGTTAATTTCATAAATCAATTCTGGTTCCATTGACTTACACTGAAAGTAAGGACTTCTTTATATATATATATATATATATATATATATATATATATATATATATATATATATATATATATATATATATATACACACACACAGATAGATAGATAGATATCAGCTATAGTCACAAGTCATTGTACCTTTATTATTTGATACTAGCTGTGCTAGGAATGGATAAAGAAAGGGTTCAACCTCCTTCAATACCTCTCCTCTATAATATAAAAATATTATAGTTTCCTAAATACCACCATAAAAGCCTTTATACCCCTAAACAACATGCTAAAGAAGCTAACATGCTACATCTATTTATATACTCCGTTCTGAGGGAAACTGACAGGTAGCTTAGCTTAGCTTACCGGCTAGCTCATTCAGACGAGCAATATCATACCTTAAAATACCCCGAAACGCGCCCTGGTTCTATTTAAAAGGGTGACATAACGACATAAAGCTAGTACATAAATGAAATCAGTCATTAGAACGAGAGGAATGTGAAAATCTGGCTGTGCCGTTAGCTATAAACACAGCGTCTCCTGGCTCAGCACCAAGCATTTGTCAACATAAGCCCGCGTTAGCCGAGTGAGCTAACGTTCCTGATAAACCTGAGCGGCCAGTCCGGCTCATTTTCTGGCTTGTCATCCAAACACCGCACTTACAACAGCGGCTGTTCACGACAAGCCCCCCGGTTAGCTAGCACGTCAGGCCTGCCCCCCCACCCTCCCCGGTGTGTCGTTAAAAACAGCTGTTACAAAGAGGCTTTCGCCGGCCGTAAGGTTACCGTTGCGTCCCCCGCGTTGGTGGTGCTGGTGCTGGCGGTGGAGGCAGCACTGGGGGTGGGAGACCGCTGCAGCGTTACCAGAGCCATGGCTGAGGAATAGCCCCCCTGGCCCCGGCCCGGCTAACCGCCTCGCCTCGGTTTTCGCTCACAAAGTCGTTATTTTTATGAGATCCCGACACGAAAGGCTGTGTCCGAAGCGCCGTCCAGGTTCAGGTTACCGACTCCACCGCCGCCGTTACAAATCCATAGTCCTGCCGGCGCGGCTAGCGTCTCCAGCGCCCGTCGACTGGGGCTGTGATTATGGAGCCGTTCTGTGTGAAATGAAGCCTCTTCTGATACATGTAGGCTAAATTCACTGGCTGTAGGTCAGCGGGATACTCGAGTGTGTGGACCGGCCGCTGTTTTGAGCCGTCGCTGTGTCCGGTCTGCTGAGGGATGCTCGACGCTCACGGGCTGCTTAGGTGGTTAAATGAGAATTCCACAGAGAGTTAACGCTGCTGAGTCTGAGAGGCGCTGAACACCGCCAGGACTGATATTCTCACACTCACTCTACAACATCGAGACATTTAAATAAATATTTTTACATTTATATCAATATATTCTGACAATGTTACACATAAACAACACCCTGCATATTATACCAGTATATGTGTAACACATAGTGTGTGTGTGTGTGTGTGTGTTTGTGTGTATACCATCCCTACTGGACCAGTATACTATAAGTAACACAAAGTGTGTGTGTGTGTGTGTGTGTGTGTGTGGGGGTGTGTGGGTGGATACTGCCCCTACTGTACCAGTATACTATAAGTAACAGTATATACTAGTATATACTATATGTAACATATAGTGTGTATATATATCCTGTGTACTGTACTAGTATATACTGTATGTAACATGTAGTGTGTATATATACACTGTGTACTGTACTAGTATATACTGTATGTAACATGTAGTGTGTATATATACCCTGTGTACTGTAACAGTATACTATAAGTAACGCATAGTGTGTATATACATACCCTATGTACTGTTCCTGTATAAGCTATATGCAATAATGTGTATATATACACTGTGTACTGTACTATTATATACTGTATGTAACATGCAGTGTGTGTGTATATATACCCTGTGTACTGTACTATTATATACTGTATGTAACATGTAGTGTGTATAAATACCCTGTGTACTGTACTAGTATATTCTGTATGTAACATGTAATGTGTATATATACACTGTGTACTGTACTATTATATACTGTATGTAACATGTAGTGTGTATATATACCCTGTGTACTGTACTAGTATATACTGTATGTAACATGTAGTGTGTATATATACCCTGTGTACTGTACTAGTATATACTGTATGTAACATGTAATGTGTATATATACACTGTGTACTGTACTAGTATATACTGTATGTAACATGTGTGTGTATATATACCCTGTGTACTGTACTATTATATACTGTATGTAACATGTAGTGTGTATATATACCCTGTGTACTGTACTAGTATATACTGTATGTAACATGTAGTGTGTATATATACCCTGTGTACTGTACTAGTATATACTGTATGTAACATGTAGTGTGTATATATACCCTGTGACCTGTACTAGTATATACTGTATGTAACATGTAGTGTGTATATATACCCTGTGTACTGTACTATTATATACTGTATGTAACATGTAGTGTGTATATATACCCTGTGTACTGTACTAGTATATACTGTATGTAACATGTAGTGTGTATATATACCCTGTGTACTGTACTAGTACATACTATATGTAACATGTAATGTGTATATATACAATGTGTACTGTACTAGTATATACTGTATGTACATGTAGTGTGTATATATACCCTGTGTACTGTACTAGTATATACTGTATGTAACATGTAATGTGTATATATACACTGTGTACTGTACTAGTATATACTGTATGTAACATGTAGTGTGTATATATACCCTGTGTACTGTACTAGTACATACTATATGTAACATGTAATGTGTATATATACACTGTGTACTGTACTAGTATATACCGTATGTAACATGTAGTGTGTATATATACCCTGTGTACTGTACTAGTATATACCGTATGTAACATGTGTGTATATATATACCCTGTGTACTGTACTAGTATATACTGTATGTAACATGTAGTGTGTATATATACCCTGTGTACTGTACTATTATATACTGTATGTAACATGCAGTGTGTATATATACCCTGTGTACTGTACTAGTATATACTGTATGTAACATGCAGTGTGTATATATACCCTGTGTACTGTACTATTATATACTGTATGTAACATGCAGTGTGTATATATACCCTGTGTACTGTACTAGTATATACTGTATGTAACATGTAGTGTGTATATACCCTGGTTACTGTACTAGTATATACTGTATGTAGCATGTAGTGTGTATATATACCCTGGTTACTGTACTAGTATATACTGTATGTAACATGTGTGTGTATATATACCCTGTGTACTGTACTAGTATATACTGTATGTAACATGTAGTGTGTATATACCCTGTGTACTGTACTAGTATATACTGTATGTAACATGTAATGTGTATATATACACTGTGTACTGTACTAGTATATACCGTATGTAACATGTAGTGTGTATATATACCCTGTGTACTGTACTAGTATATACCGTATGTAACATGTGTGTATATATATACCCTGTGTACTGTACTAGTATATACTGTATGTAACATGTAGTGTGTATATATACCCTGTGTACTGTACTATTATATACTGTATGTAACATGCAGTGTGTATATATACCCTGTGTACTGTACTAGTATATACTGTATGTAACATGCAGTGTGTATATATACCCTGTGTACTGTACTATTATATACTGTATGTAACATGCAGTGTGTATATATACCCTGGTTACTGTACTAGTATATACTGTATGTAACATGTAGTGTGTATATACCCTGGTTACTGTACTAGTATATACTGTATGTAGCATGTAGTGTGTATATATACCCTGGTTACTGTACTAGTATATACTGTATGTAACATGTAGTGTGTATATATACCCTGGTTACTGTACTAGTATATACTGTATGTAACATGAAGTGTGTATATATACACTGTGTACTGTACTAGTATATACTGTATGTAACATGTAGTGTGTATATATACCCTGTGTACTGTACTATTATATACTGTATGTAACATGCAGTGTGTATATATACCCTGTGTACTGTACTAGTATATACTGTATGTAACATGTAGTGTGTATATACCCTGGTTACTGTACTAGTATATACTGTATGTAGCATGTAGTGTGTATATATACCCTGGTTACTGTACTAGTATATACTGTATGTAACATGTAGTGTGTATATATACCCTGTGTACTGTACTAGTATATACTGTATGTAACATGTAGTGTGTATATACCCTGGTTACTGTACTAGTATATACTGTATGTAGCATGTAGTGTGTATATATACCCTGGTTACTGTACTAGTATATACTGTATGTAACATGAAGTGTGTATATATACACTGTGTACTGTACTAGTATATACTGTATGTAACATGTAGTGTGTATATATACCCTGGTTACTGTACTAGTATATACTGTATGTAACATGTAGTGTGTATATATACCCTGTGTACTGTACTAGTATATACTGTATGTAACATGTAGTGTGTATATACCCTGGTTACTGTACTAGTATATACTGTATGTAACATGTAGTGTGTATATATACCCTGGTTACTGTACTAGTATATACTGTATGTAACATGAAGTGTGTATATATACACTGTGTACTGTACTAGTATATACTGTATGTAACATGTAGTGTGTATATATACCCTGGTTACTGTACTAGTATATACTGTATGTAACATGTAGTGTGTATATATACCCTGTGTACTGTACTAGTATATACTGTATGTAACATGCAGTGTGTATATATACCCTGGTTACTGTACTAGTATATACTGTATGTAACATGTAGTGTGTATATATACCCTGGTTACTGTACTAGTATATACTGTATGTAACATGTAGTGTGTATATACCCTGGTTACTGTACTAGTATATACTGTATGTAACATGTAGTGTGTATATATACCCTGTGTACTGTACTAGTATATACTGTATGTAACATGTAGTGTGTATATATACCCTGTGTACTGTACTAGTATATACTGTATGTAACATGAAGTGTGTATATATACACTGTGTACTGTACTAGTATATACTGTATGTAACATGTAATGTGTATATATACCCTGGTTACTGTACTAGTATATACTATTTGTAACATGCAATGTGTATATATACACTGTGTATTGTACTAGTATATACTGTATGTAACATGTAGTGTGTATATATACCCTGTGTACTGTACTAATATATGCTATATGCAAAAATGTGTATATATACCCTGTGTACTGTACTAGTATGTACTATATGTGACATGTCATGTGTATATATACACTCTTTTCTGGACCATTATATATTATATGTAACATGGGGTGTGTATATATACACCCTGCATACTGTACCAATATATACTATTTGTGACACATATATACATTGTGTTCTGTACCAGTATATACTATATACATGTAGTGTCTGTGCATATATATAATTAGAATTTCCTGATTATCACTTGTGATTTATTAAAAATATAAATAAAATATAGCTGACATGAGTAACATAGATGACTGTACATATTATCATTCACTGTAACATAGCTGACGTGTAACGTAGATGACCGTCCGTATTATCATCATTTATTGTAACACAGCTGACATGAGTAACACATATGACCGTACATGTTATAATCATTCACTGTAACATAGCTGATGTGTAACGTAAATGACGGTACATATATCATCATTTATTGTAACACAGCTGACATGAGTAACACATATGACCGTACATGTTATAATCATTCACTGTAACAAAGCTGATGTGTAACGTAAATGACTGCACATATTGTCATCATTTACAGTAAAATAGCTGAAATTAGTAACATAGATGATCATACATATTATAATCATTCACTGTAACACAGCTGACATGAGCAACATAGATGACCGTACATATTCTAATCATTTACTGTAGCACAGCTGACATGAGTAACATAGATGACCGTACATATTATAATCATTCACTGTAACACAGCTGACATGAGTAACATAGATGACCGTACATATTATAATCATTCACTGTAACGTAGCTGACATGAGTAACATAGATGACTGTAAATATTATAATTACCTAAAAGTGTTCAAAACTGAATCCAGAAACGTCTGTACCTGTTAAATAAAGGATGCAGGCAAAAGCCTAACGTCATAACTTACTTTTCTAAAATTATAGGAAGAATTTAAAGACTTTATTTAGAACAAAACATCCATAACATCACTGTTCATCATATTCATAATCCTACAATGAACCAAATGCAGAGTCAGTCAGTGTCAGTAGTTCTGAGAGACTCAGTAGTAAGAGAAGCTCCACTGTGTCTGTAGCTCTGCTGAGTTCAGAAGTTCTACATACCAGATTAACTATTAAATACAGCTGCAGCTCGGTGTTTATAGACACGCCCACTACATAAGAACGGACATATGGAGCTTCTGAGCTCTTATATTTCACTTATATGAAAGGTTAAAGGTCGCGTCATACTTGTACACTCGTGTATCGTGTAAAATCTCGAGTTTAATCGCTGTAAACACTTCTACAGCAGTTTAAACCCAGTTTAAATGGGAAACACGTATTTTTCAGTTTTGGGACCAAATAGACGAATTTCCCGGATGTAGATCCCAAAAAGATTCGAATCAAAAGAATCGATTCCGAAACTTTTGACTCATTTCCCACTCGCTGCTAAGAGCGTTTGTTGGTGTTATTGTATTGAATCAACTAACGGAATCGACTCCCGTCGCTTGAATCAGAGTCAGTTCTATAGTTTTCGAGGTCTTGAGTACCGACCGGATCTGGCAGATGGCCAGTCGGAGGAGCTGGACACTGGGCAGCTCACTTTTCCACCGGAGCTCCTGTAGTGTGCGCAGTGAGTATGTTCACTCTTCTACTCGTGCTATATACCTTTACTCACTCTGTTTAGATAATGGATCTTGTTTGTAGTCTATGTGTTTGAAGTCATATATATTATCGGTTACTGCTAGTACAGCGGCGAATAGCTGGAAGTGTGGTTTACAGCTGAGTTATGTAAGTCTGGAGTGACAACATCTGACTCTCATCACACGCTGTGACTTTCCATATTTCCTACTTTACATACTACAACACAGGAACCATCTGATATACACTGATCAGCTATACCATAAACCCACCTCCCTATATATACACACTGATCAGCTATACCATAAACCCACCTCCCTATATATACACACTGATCAGCTATACCATAAACCCACCTCCCTATATATACACACTGATCAGCTATACCATAAACCCACCTCCCTATATATACACACTGATCAGCTATACCATAAACCCACCTCCCTATATATACACACTGTATCAGCTCCACTGACCATACAGGACCTCCACTCACTGTCCACTGTATCAGCTCCACTGACCATACAGGACCTCCACTCACTGTCCACTGTATCAGCTCCACTGACCATACAGGACCTCCACCTACAGACTGTAGTTCATCTGATTCTCTGTATACTTTATTACTCTGTTCTTTATTGATCAGGACCCCCTCGGACAGAGAGCAGCACAACACTACTAAAGGTCAGCTGTCCTAGTGACCAGTTTGCAGAGAGCCCCTCCAAAGCTCACACTACTGGGGGAGGCTGGAGCAGCAGTGGTGATCCCTCAATCATTCTCCACCTCCTCTGCTGCCCATCATGTGCATGGTGAGTCGGCTGGTGCCTGCATGAAGTGTACTAGTGGGCGGCGATCATCAACGCCAGGCCAGCACGCTTGTCCGCCGCCAGCCACTGTCCTTAATGTCCTCCAGCTTGGCTCCACTGGTGAACCATGTGACTTCCTCTGCCGTCCTTGCCACCTGGTCTTATCAAGCTGCTTCACTCTTTAGACTAACAACTCCAGCTTATCTACAAACACTCTCTCATACTGGGAGCACAGCACCCGCCACAAGGCCACACCGCCCGTACACTCCCACAGCAGTGTGACCAGTATTACAGTATAACATTATTAAAAATAATAACGAACAAACAAAGTCCAGATCCATCTTTATTAACTACTGAGGGGTCAGAAATGATCTTGACAGCTATTGTGTTTTGTCTGAGCGTCAGAGAAGTAGGAAAGCCGTCAGAGAAGATCTAATAATAATAATTTTAATAATGATAATTATTGAGGGTTTAATTCTGGAACAGAAATGAAAATGATCAGGTTTTATTCTTATTTTATTCAGGTATATGTAGTCAGGTTAGCTCTCCCATGAACTGGGTCTTCAGGAGCTGGACTGAAGTCCTAATGTCTCAGATTAGCCACTAATAATAATTAAGAACTGCCAGTAAAATCAACCAATCAGCTTTCGTGAGAACAAAGTGTTACTCTGGACCTTTTGGAAGCTCTGAATACGTCCGCCTGACCACTTCTGCCAGTTTGGCCAGAAAACAGTAGCAGCACTGTGTGACCAGACCTCTTTACTGAGTCTCCATGATCTAGTTGTTTTGGCTGGAGTCCAGATTTAAACCCTATAGAGAATATTTGGTCCAGTCAGAGTCCAGATTTAATAGATTTAAACTCTATAGAGAATATTTGGTCCAGTCAGAGTCCAGATTCAGCTCCTCAAGCATCAGACACCCGAGCAGCTAAACACCAAACCAGACCCCCAATAACAGACACGTCTGATTCAGCTCCTCCAGCATCAGACACCCGAGCAGCTAAACACCAAACCAGACCCCCAATAACAGACACGTCTGATTCAGCTCCTCCAGCATCAGACACCCGAGCAGCTAAACACCAAAACAGACCCCCAATAACAGACACGTCTGATTCAGCTCCTCCAGCATCAGACACCCGAGCAGCTAAACACCAAGCCAGACCCCCAATAACAGACACGTCTGATTCAGCTCCTCCAGCATCAGACACCCGAGCAGCTAAACACCAAACCAGACCCCCAATAACAGCCCGTCTGATTCAGCTCCTCCAGCATCAGACACCCGAGCAGCTAAACACCAAACCAGACCCCCAATAACAGACACGTCTGATTCAGCTCCTCCAGCATCAGACACCCGAGCAGCTAAACACCAAACCAGACCCCCAATAACAGGCACGTCTGATTCAGCTCCTCCAGCATCAGGCATCCGAGCAGCTAAACACCAAACCAGACCCCCAATAACAGACACGTCTGATTCAGCTCCTCCAGCATCAGACACCCGAGCAGCTAAACACCAAACCAGACCCCCAATAACAGACACGTCTGATTCAGCTCCTCCAGCATCAGACACCCGAGCAGCTAAACACCAAACCAGACCCCCAATAACAGGCACGTCTGATTCAGCTCCTCCAGCATCAGACATCCAAGCAGCTAAACACCAAAACAGACCCCCAATAACAGCCACGTCTGATTTCAGCTCCTGCATCTCAGAGTCGAGCATCATCATTAACATTCCTTTTCCTTTTTTAGCATCTCAGCAGATTCTGGTTTGTATGATTGAAGGTAAACGGATGGTCTGATCTGTTGCTGTGTCTGATTCTCAGGGTTTCAGTGGGACCTGTGTTCATGGTTTTGTCTCCTTGCAGACATGCGGGTGGCGGTTATTGGAGCCGGGGTCATCGGCTTGTCCACTGCCCAGAGCATTTACGAGCACTACCACGACAAAGTGAGCCCCCTGACTATAGAGGTCTACGCCGATGTGTTCACCCCTCTCACCACCAGCGACAGAGCAGCCGGGCTGTGGCAGCCGTATCTCTACGACGACGGCAACGTCCAGGAAACGTGAGGACAGCCTGTGTTTCAATGGGGTCATTGACTGGACCACATATTCTCTATAGGTTTAAATCTGGACTTTGACTGTGACTGTGTTGCAATGAGGTCAAACCTTTGGCTTTAGCACAGCTCACGTAGCTAATCATACACCAGATTTATTACTTCAACGCAGCCTGCATGTACACACCGGCCACTTTATGAGAAACACCCAACATATTCATGCATGTGGGACGTGACTCCCGTCTCCTGGAGCAGGGGGAGAACATCAGAACTGAAGCTAAAAGCCACATCAGCATTTTTCTGGTGTGAGCAGTCTGCAGGGTTTGCTCTGACTCAGAACCACACCTTTCCAGCTTGTTCTGGTCCCTGCACATACCTTTACAACGAGGGGGGGCTTTTCCCACCGGGGGCTTCTCCTTTATAAAGTCTGTGCTGTAGCCCATCAGTTACTGCACAGTTCACCAGCGTCCCTCTCCACCTTCATAGGACCAAACAGACGAGATGTTATTTCACCAGATTCTTTATTTCTATACTCACAGATATATACACAGATCAGACATAACATTAAACCACCTCCCTCTATCTACACTCACTGTCCACTGTATCAGCTCCACTGACCATACAGGACCTCCACTCACTGTCCACTGTATCAGCTCCACTGACCATACAGGACCTCCACTCACTGACCACTGTATCAGCTCCACTGACCATACAGGACCTCCACTCACTGACCACTGTATCAGCTCCACTGACCATACAGGACCTCCACTCACTGTCCACTGTATCAGCTCCACTGACCATACAGGACCTCCACTCACTGTCCACTGTATCAGCTCCACTGACCATACAGGACCTCCACTCACTGTCCACTGTATCAGCTCCACTGACCATACAGGACCTCCACTCACTGACCACTGTATCAGCTCCACTGACCATACAGGACCTCCACTCACTGTCCACTGTATCAGCTCCACTGACCATACAGGACCTCCACTCACTGTCCACTGTATCAGCTCCACTGACCATACAGGACCTCCACTCACTGTCCACTGTATCAGCTCCACTGACCATACAGGACCTCCACTCACTGTCCACTGTATCAGCTCCACTGACCATACAGGACCTACACTCACTGACCACTGTATCAGCTCCACTGACCATACAGGACCTCCACTCACTGTCCACTGTATCAGCTCCACTGACCATACAGGACCTCCACTCACTGTCCACTATATCAGCTCCACTGACCATACAGGACCTCCACTCACTGTCCACTATATCAGCTCCACTGACCATACAGGACCTCCACTCACTGTCCACTGTATCAGCTCCACTGACCATACAGGACCTCCACTCACTGTCCACTGTATCAGCTCCACTGACCGTACAGGAGCTCCACTTACAGACTGTAGTTCATCTGATTCTCTGTATACTTTATTACTCTGTTCTTTAATGATCAGGACCCCCACAGGACCCCCACAGAGCAGATACTATTGGGGAGGTGGGTCATTCTCAGCACTGCAGTGACACTGACGTGGTGGTGTGTTAGTAGTGTGTGTTGTGCTGGTGTGAGTGGATCAGACACAGCAGTGCTGCTGCTGGATTGTTTCAACACCTCCTCAGTGTCACTGCTGGACTGAGAATCGTCCACCAACCAAAACTATCCAGACAGCAGTGTCCTGTGGGCGGCGTCCTGTGTCCACTGATGAAGAACTAGAGGAACACAAACTGTGCAGCAGCAGATGAGCTACTGTCTCTGACTTTACATCTACAAGGTGGACCAGCAAGTTGTAGGAGTGTCTAATAGAGTGGACAGTGAGTGGACACAGTGTTTAAACACTCCAGCAGCAGCACTGCTGTGTCTGATCCACTCACACCAGCACAGCACAATGCTATCACTCTCTGTCTGAAACACTCTGTTAGAGCTCCTGTGTCTTTAGGCCCCATCTTTTGTCCAGCAGCACTAAAGCTTCTAACAGTAAGTGGTCAGATAACTGGCTGAAAGGCTCAGTGATGGATTCCTGGCTGATGTTTGTACTAATTTTCTGTCTGTGTTTGGAAATTTTTCCAGGAAATGGAACAAAGAGACGTTTGATTACCTCCTGAGTTTCCTCAGCTCTCCAGAGTCGATCCAGATGGGGATATTCCTGCAGTCCGGCTACAACCTGTGTACCAAGCGCGTCCCAGTAAGAACCTTAGCTTCTCCACTGGGTTGTCTGTGAGATACTCCTCCTCCTGTACACAAAAACTAATGAGCAGTGACACTACCTTCACCTACCTGTGTACAGGTAAACTATAACACTACCTTCACCTACCTGTGTACAGGTAAACTGTAACACTACCTTCACCTACCTGTGTACAGGTAAACTGTAACACTACCTTCACCTACCTGTGTACAGGTAAACTGTAACACTACCTTCACCTACCTGTGTACAGGTAAACTATAACACTACCTTCACCTACCTGTGTATAGGTAAACTGTAGCACTACCTTCACCTACCTGTGTACAGGTAAACTATAACACTACCTTCACCTACCTGTGTATAGGTAAACTGTAACACTACCTTCACCTACCTGTGTACAGGTAAACTGTAACACTACCTTCACCTACCTGTGTATAGGTAAACTGTAGCACTACCTTCACCTACCTGTGTACAGGTAAACTGTAACACTACCTTCACCTACCTGTGTACAGGTAAACTGTAGCACTACCTTCACCTACCTGTGTACAGGTAAACTGTAACTCTACCTTCACCTACCTGTGTACAGGTAAACTGTAACTCTACCTTCACCTACCTGTGTACAGGTAAACTGTAACTCTATGTGTTACTAAGCTATGTGAATATAAATAGGTCAACTGTCCGGTTATTTATGGTCTACAAGTACACATATAAATAACTCTGAAACTGAAGTGAACCTTCTGGACTTTAATCTCACTCCAGGTTGCTGGTACAGAGTGAGATGATGTCATTGTGGACTGTACTGAAGCTCAGTGATCCGGAACAGGTGGACTTTAATGACCTCGTTCTCGTTACAGGAACCGTCATTTAAAGACATCGTGCTGGGATTTCGTGAACTCACTCAGCGCGAGATTGATATGTTTCCAGGTTACAGGTACTGATACAGAGTAAAAGCATGTTTTGGTGTTTGAAATGAGCTTCACTTGTAATGAAAGCTTATATACACAGCACTGAGCAAGAGTTTTAATCACTTGGAGACATCATTATATATAAAAAGCTATTTATTCCAGACAGAAAGTTTTTATTTACTCAGTAAACACTATTATTATTAAGTATTAATCAGTATTAATAGAGTAAATAGTGCTTTTACACTTTATTGTTAAATATTATTCAGTATTAATAGAGTAAGTAGAGCTTTTATACTTTATTATTAAATATTAATCAGTATTAATAGAGTAAGTAGTGCTTTTACACTTTATTATTAAATATTAATCAGTATTAATAGAGTAAGTAGAGCTTTTATACTTTATTATTAAATATTAATCAGTATTAATAGAGTAAGTAGTGCTTTTACACTTTATTATTAAATATTAATCAGTATTAATAGAGTAAGTAGAGCTTTTACACTTTATTATTAAATATTAATCAGTATTAATAGAGTAAGTAGTGCTTTTACACTTTATTATTAAATATTAATCAGTATTAATAGAGTAAGTAGAGCTTTTATACTTTATTATTAAATATTAATCAGTATTAATAGAGTAAGTAAAGCTTTTACACTTTATTATTATATATTCATCAGTATTAATAGAGTAAGTAGTGTTTTTCATACGTCAGTGTGTTTATTTAACTTTTTCCAAGCTTCTCCTAAACAACCCAGTATTATTATCAGTTCTGATCTAATACCTGCTTTGACTGCTCAGTACTTCATTAAGATAAATCAAGATTTGCTGCTGAAGGAACTGAAGTGTTAATGAAAGGCATGTTGAAATGAATTATCACTGTTTTCAAGAATGTTTATGGTCACAGTCAGTCATGATTGGAGTTTAATTGTTTTTTGGCTATGTGTAAGAATTTTCTAACATAAATACAGAGCCAGACGGGTTCACTCAGGACCACCGCCCCCCGTGTTTAATACTAGTGCGTTTATTTATCAGGTAAACAGCTAATAACACCATCACTGTCTGCGTGACCTGTTAACATCAGTGTTCCTCTCTTTCCTCCTCAGCATGCCCGGATCATACAGAACTGGACCGGTCTCAGACCCGCCCGCAGTAAAGTGAGGCTTGAGAGGGAGACCATGGGGTTTGGACCAAACACTTTTGAGGTGAACCTCTATCTTTTCACTGGTCAGGTTATTGGACTCAGATTATATTTGTAAAGTCTGTAATATATCTGAGCACTGAGATGATTTTAAGTCACACAGGCCGAATAATTGTTGTGTATGAAATTCCGCATCCTCTAAAAGAGCTGCCCTGTTTAGCACTGAACCTCAGATGCTAATTTAACAAAATCTAATCTTTTCAAATAAACATATATAATGCACAGTCCACTGGTAGACCAAAACATTTTACCTCTATATTTAAGATTCAAGATTTTTTTGTCATATGCACAGCAGAAACAAGACAGTTATACTGTACAATGAAATTCTTACTTTGCTGCTCCTCCATTCACCAATAGATAAAGATAACAAAAATAAGATAAAAAAAAAAAAAAAAAAAAAAAAATATATATATATATATATATATATATATATATATATATATTTAACCCATCCGTTCAGTGGAAGACTCTGCGGGTGAATAGTGTAATATCATTAAAATGCTGAGAAATGTCGATATGCAAAAAAGAGCGCAGAAGAATTGTCCCTGGTGGTCTCAGACTTTCTCCCACCTAGAGATTTGTTTTTGTATTTCAATGACTGAAGTTACACTCCAGATAAAACATGTGATGAGGCTAACAAACTAAAACTTAATTCTGTAACAGCCAGGGCTGAAACGATTCCTCGAGGAATTCGAGTTACTCAATTACAAAAAATCCTCGAAGCAACTGAGAAAACCAGACACAGAGTCTAAAGTCTACTGTAAACTGAACTATCTGAGGAGCCGTTACTGAAACTAAACCTGAAGAAAGACGTGACTGAAGTTAGCTTCTTATGTGAATTCCGCCTTTCCACCTTAAATGATGCAGCAGTTAGAGGAGCCGGAATGTAACTTCTATACTATTTAAGGTGGAACGAGGTATTTATATAAGAAGCTAACTTCAGAAAGCATCAACTGAGCTTTCCCAGCAAACTCATACCGAGTTCGTCTACACGTCCAGTCCACAGAGCAGAGAGACACACAGTAACCATAACATTTAGCTTTGCTTAAGAACATAACCAAAAAAAATAAAAGCCTGAGCTTCATTCACATTATCGTTTTGATCATAGTTACAAACACACACAAATAAGAACATACACCCCTCACACACCCTCCTCCCTCCCACTGATGTATAAAATACTCAGTAACTAAATATCAGGTGGTGTTTGTAGCAGTTTGGAGCCTAAAATGCACCAATAAAGAGAGAATATTCAGTTTAGTTTGTTTACAGTAAGCGGGTCAGCTAGTGTACGACAGGCTTGTACAGTAGACAGTCTTGTGAACTTATAGTATTATTTATAGGTCTAGTAATTAATTTCAATAATAGCTAATTATTACGCAATTTAAGCAATACAATGTTAAGAAAGCTGCTTTATTTTATCGTATATTTACTATTTGTCTTTGATTTAAAAAATATATATTTTATCTGATTAATCCATGGAATAATCAATAGAATACTAATTACTAAATTAATCGATAGGTGCAGCCCTAGTAACAGCCAAAAAAATTTTCCTGTTAGCTTAGCATTAGCATACCACTAGAACTCCCATAGACAAAAATTAGGCAAAGTAAGCAAAGTCAATGTGTGTGTGTGTTTTGATATTTATTATACTTTAATTGGTCTAATAATTTATACAACATTGTGTTGAACCAGGACTATGAGAGCTGAGATTTCAGATGGACAGTAACACTGAACAGCTGTACCACAGTGCTAATTCCTGCTAGCATCACTAAGGGATTTTCTGTTAGCACTAAGCTAATGCTGATGAACTGCTTTACTTTAAGTTTGTTACAGACATTATTTTATATTTTATCTTGTATGCAGCAGTTCTAGCTGTTCTTTCAGTAACGAGTCGTAAATCTGCTGCTGTTTACATTTCTAACCACTGACAGAAATGTAGCTAGAACTTGTAGCTTAGCTGACTTGTATTCACAGTCAGTGACGTATCTAGAACTTCCAGGAGGCCTGGACAGTGGTCCTCAGACACGTTTTGTGTTCACAAAAAATCATTAGACTTTCTCTGAGGGCTTAGAAGGTCCTGAGTAGGGCTGCACCTAACGATTAATTTCATAATCGATGAATCAAACGATTACTTTTTTATATTATTTTTAATATATTGTATTATTAATAATATATATATATAATGAGGAAAACGCATGGTCATCCTAGATTTAATGTGTTAAAGTGTATCCTAAACGTAGGTGATCTATAAATGGTTAAAGACTAAGAGTCTACGCTCTGACTCGACTTTTAGAGGCACAAATGACTCGTAGCTCCTACACGCCTCACACACAAGAACTCACAGTTTGTGGACTATATATTTTGGCAGAGAGTGGTTTGAGAAGCAGCTACGTGTGTTTAAAGCTCTGCGGTATCTAGAACAGTCTTAGGTTCTACATTGGACGATTAAGAAACGGTTAGTGATGTGTAGTCATGTGACTCTACTGAAAGAAACATGTTAAAGATGTTAAATACGGATACGCTCGGAGTCTTCTGTTCGTACTCTGCGTTCATTCCATACATACATTCGTTTTCGGAAAGCTTACGGATACGGACGGGACGGAGCAATGCCGCTGCAGACTGTAGTTCTTTATTTACTTTCTGAAGTAAATAAAGAACTACGAGCTCCTCCACCGCCGCCATGTTTGCTTTACTCCAAACTGCCTACAACTCCCACAACTGTAGATGCACACAGATTAATCCATGCTTATTAGCAGTCGCATCGTAATCAGTTATGTCGACACGTCGCTCCAGCCCTAGTCCTGAGGGTCCCTCACTGATTCTACTCAACACCACAGAAACCACTGTGTGCAGATTTATTACAGTGTTTTTGTTTTATTGCAGTTTTTATTCTAATTAACATTTAAACTGGTTTATTTCTCATCTCCTCTCTCGACTTCTAGGTCATCCATAACTACGGTCACGGTGGCTATGGCCTGACTAGTCATCGAGGATGTGCCGAGGAAGCTGCCCGGCTTTTTCGAGAGGTCCTCCAACAAAACACCTGGCAACCCAAACCTAAACCAAGACTCTAATCCAGCAGATTATTGGTCCAGATAGGAGATCCAGAGTGATTTGAAGGTCAGGGTTATGTACCTCAAATAGGAATTCTACTGAATTCTTTGTGTTAATTTCTAATTTAATTCAGTGAGATGATACTAAACCACTCACAGTGTTCTCTGTTCACTGTAGAGAAACTTGCTGAGTTCTTTAATGTGGTCATAGTGGATCCATAAATCAGTTGCTTGATTGGAAGCAAAATAAAAGTGAAAATCCGTACGTCCAAAAAAATTTATGATCTATTTTTTGAACGTTTAGTTTTCTACATAAGCTCAGTAGCTACACTTTATATCATGTTAAATTTTAAAAAGGACCAACAGAAGTGCTTCGAAGTTGCTGGAAATCATGTTATATTAACTTAGATTAGAAGTAAAGAATGTGTTTAGCCCTCTTATGTAAAGTTAACACTTTGGAGATACTGACACAATTATTTTTATAAGTCCTTCATATCATCCCTGTTTTTAAAAAAACATGTATTTTTCTACATTGTTTGAACACGACAGCTGCTGTTTACATTGTGTGAAAACTTTATGATGAATGGACCAATAGAAATGCTCCAAATTAGCTTGGAAAAAAATTCCAGTTCCATGAACTTACATTGAAAGTGAGGTGAGTGTTTGGTCTCTCCTGTAAAGGTGCCTTTTTTAACAGTGATGATGTGAGAGGTACTCGAAATGTAACCTACACACAGATGGTGGTGTGACTTCATAGTGAGATTGTAATAAATACTGAATGAAAGAGTTGAATTGTCTTATTTTGAAATATAATTTATTGTAGATACACATGTTGATCCAGTGCGGTGTAGGACATCAGTGCACACAGACACTAAACTCAGCACTCGCGAAGGCAGGCATGTAGGAGACAAGACAGCTCTCTGTCTGACCACAGGGCTGGGGTCAAATCCAGGTGTATGGAGAGGTCACTCAGCAAGGTGATTCATGTTAATAAAAATATTTTAATTAGCTGAACGTCAGTCTGTATACTGAATTAGCTGAACAGAGATAGAAACATAATGACAGCAACTATTACACAAACCCAAATCCAAAAAAGTTGGTTAAGTAAGAGAAAAAGACAGAAAGCGAAGTGATGAGTAAATGTATTTTGATCTATATTTACATGAAAACAGTACAAAAACAAGATATTACATGGTTTATCATATCAACTTTACTGTTTTTGTAATTATATGCTTGTTCTGAACTTAACACCTGCAGTGTGTTTAAAAAAGCTGGAGCATTGTAAAGTCTAGGAATATTGTTCAATGTTTTTTTTTGTTCTAATGTTTAAAGTTTTTCTATGTAATCATGCTTGGATATAAAAGGGGTCTCAAAACCTACTGAGTGTCTACATAAACAGTAGGCGGCCCCCCACATGTAGACTGTCCTAATTCTTAGATTCCTTAAATATACTGTCTACTCAGCTTCCTTCCTTTGGCCCAATTGTTAAGAAGCAAGGAAAAGCTTGCACAAGCAGACCCTCGTCCAATGAGCAGGTTTCTATCAGTAGTGACACTCAGAGGACTGGTCTCTCTGTAAGTTATGCCTGGTTCACACTACGCGATTTTAGCCTGGTTGTTCAGTCGCCGACAAAAACCTCTGCTCGGAGGCAAATCAGCGACCAACTAACTGCAGATGCCCGGCAAACATCTAGCATGTTTAATATCCAGGCCAGTCGGCGACTGTGAGTCAACAGCAGCTTCTAGCTACAGCCAATGGGATCACGTAGAGAGAGAACCGCGTCACTGTTCACGCAAAATCACGTACATTTGATAAAATACAAAATAATAATAAAGGGAACACTCAAATAACTCATGCTAGATCTGAATGAATGAAATAATCTCACTGAATACTTTGTTCTGTACAAAGTTGAATGTGCTGACAACACAATTACATATAAATCATCAATAAATATAATTTTTTAACGAGTGGATTTGTAGTCACACTCAGAATTAAAGTGGATTAACACACGACAGGCTGATCTAGCTTTGATGTAATGTTCTTAAAACAAGTCAGAATGAGGCTCAGTAGTGTGAGTGGCCTCCCTGTGCCTGTATGACTCCCTTTGTGTTCAAATTACAGTTTATTTATTTGTACTGTAATCACATTACTGTACATCTGCACTCCCGGACACTCTCTACACTCTACTGGACATCTTATGTCAGCACTCATAGACACTCTCGACACTTTGATGTACATCCTGTACATTTGCACTCCTGGACACTTTTTAACACTATTTAACATTTATTATTATACAATCTTTGCACATCTATTTATTTTGTATTAAATATCCCAGTACTGTAATATATCTATCTATCTATCTATCTATCTATCTATCTATCTATCTACCTACCTACCTACCTACCTACCTACCTACCTACCTACCTACCTACCTACTACACCTGGGCATGCTCCTGATGAGGTGGTGGATGGTCTCCTGAGGGATCTCTTCCTAGGCCTGGATTAAAGCATCCACCAACTCCTGGACAGTCTGTGGTTGGTGGAGACATGATGTCCCAGATGTGTTCAGTCGGATTCAGGTCTGGGGAACGGGCGGGCCAGTCCATAGCTTCAAAGCCTTCATCTTGCAGGAACTGCTGACACACTCCAGCCACATGAGCTCCAGCATTATCCTGCTTTAGGAGGAACCTGCTTTCGTCTGTGAAGAGCTCAGGGTGCCAATTTACCAATCCTGGTGTTCTCTGGCAAACGGCAAGCGTCCTGCACGGTGTTGGGCTGTGAGCACCACCATCTGTGGACGTCGGACGCTCAGACCGTCCTCATGGAGCCGGTTTCTAACCGTTAGTGCAGACACATGCACATTTGTATATATACACTGCATACTATACCAGTATACACTATATGTGATGCATAGAGTGTATATATACCCTGTGTACTGTACCAGTATATATTATATATAACATGTAGTGTTTGTGTACATTATATAACTGATTATCACTTGTGATTTAATAAAAATATAAATTACATATAGCTGACATGAGTAACATAGCTGACCGTACATATTATAATCATTCACTGTAACACAGCTGACATGAGTAACATAGCTGACCGTACATATTATAATCATTCACTGTAACACAGCTGACATGAGTAACATAGCTGACCGTACATATTATAATCATTCACTGTAACACAGGTGACATGAGTAACATAGATGACCGTACATATTATAATCATTCACTGTAACACAGCTGACATGAGTAACATAGATGACCGTACATATTATAATCATTCACTGTAACACAGGTGACATGAGTAACATAGATGACCGTACATATTATAATCATTCACTGTAACACAGCTGACGAGTAACATAGATGACCGTACATATTATAATCATTCACTGTAACACAGTTGACATGAGTAACATAGCTGACCGTACATATTATAATCATTCACTGTAGCACAGCTGACATGAGTAACATAGATGACCGTACATATTATAATCATTCACTGTAACACAGCTGACATGAGTAACATAGATGACCGTACATATTATAATCATTCACTGTAACACAGGTGACATGAGTAACATAGATGACCGTACATATTATAATCATTCACTGTAACACAGCTGACGAGTAACATAGATGACCGTACATATTATAATCATTCACTGTAACACAGTTGACATGAGTAACATAGCTGACCGTACATATTATAATCATTCACTGTAACACAGCTGACATGAGTAACATAGATGACCGTACATATTATAATCATTCACTGTAACACAGCTGACGAGTAACATAGATGACCGTACATATTATAATCATTCACTGTAACACAGCTGACATGAGTAACATAGATGACCGTACATATTATAATCATTCACTGTAACGTAGCTGACATGAGTAACATAGATGACTGTAAATATTATAATTACCTAAAAGTGTTCAAAACTGAATCCAGAAACGTCTGTACCTGTTAAATAAGGGATGCAGGCAAAAGCCTAACGTCATAACTTACTTTTCTAAAATTATAGGAAGAATTTTTATTTAGAACAAAACATCCATAACATCACTGTTCATCATATTCATAATCCTACAATGAACCAAATGCAGAGTCAGTCAGTGTCAGTAGTTCTGAGAGACTCAGTAGTAAGAGAAGCTCCACTGTGTCTGTAGCTCTGCTGAGTTCAGAAGTTCTACATACCAGATTAACTATTAAATACAGCTGCAGCTCGGTGTTTATAGACACGCCCACTACATAAGAAGGACATATGGAGCTCTTGAGGACAAAATCCTGCTTTTAATGGTATATTAATATTAATATATATAATAAAAGCGTTTCAGGTTCACCTTCACTGCAAGTTTAGTTTCACTTGTGTGAAAGGTTAAAGGTCGCGTCATGCGTCACGTCTTGTAAACTGGTGTAAATCCCGAGTTTAATCGCTGTAAACACCACCTCTGTATCAGTTTAAACCCGGTTTAAATGAGAAACACGTATTTTACAGTTTTCGGAAACGAACCGAAAGCAGCTTTACTTTCCCGGATGTAGATCGCAAAAAGATTCGATTCAAAAGAGTCGACACCGAAACTGTTGACTCGTTTCCACGTACGCTGCCACGTGCGTTTGTCGGTGTTGTTGTGCGGAATCGACTCACGGAATCGACTCCCGTCGCTTGGACTCGGAGTCCGTTCCACAGTTTCTCGAACTGCTCGCGTCAGCTACGTGAGAGGACTTTAGTACCGACCGGATCTGGCAGATGGCCAGTCGGAGGAGCTGGACGCTGTGCAGCTCACTTTTCCACTGGAGCTCCTGTAGTGTGCGCAGTGAGTATGTTCACTCTTCTACTCGTGCTATATACCTTTACTCACTCTGTTTAGATAATGGATCATGTTTGTAGTCTATGTGTTTGAAGTCATATATATTATCGGTTACTGCTAGTACAGCGGCGAATAGCTGGAAGTGTGGTTTACAGCTGAGTTATGTAAGTCTGGAGTGACAACATCTGACTCTCATCACACGCTGTGACTTTCCATATTTCCTACTTTACATACTACAACACAGGAACCATCTGATATACACTGATCAGCTATACCATAAACCCACCTCCCTATATATACACACTGATCAGCTATACCATAAACCCACCTCCCTATATATACACACTGATCAGCTATACCATAAACCCACCTCCCTATATATACACACTGTATCAGCTCCACTGACCATACAGGAGCTCCACTTACAGACTGTAGTTCATCTGATTCTCTGTATACTTTATTACTCTGTTCTTTAATGATCAGGACCCCCACAGGACCCCCACAGAGCAGATACTATTAGGAAGGTGGATCATTCTCAGCACTGCAGTGACACTGACGTGTTAGTGTTTGTTGTGTATATCTTACAGTATATATTTTACAGTATATATCTTACAGTGTATGTCTTAAAGTATATATCTTACAATATATATCTTACAGTGTATATCCTACAGTGTATATATTACAGTGTATATCCTGCAGTGTATATCTTAAAGTATATATTTTACAGTGTATATCTTAAAGTATATATCTTACCGTGTATATCTTACAGTGTATATTTTACAGTGTATATCTTACTGTTTATATCTTACAGTGTATGTCTTAAAGTATATATCTTACAATATATATCTTACAGTGTATATCCTACAGTGTATATATTACAGTGTATATCCTGCAGTGTATATCTTAAAGTATATATTTTACAGTTTATATCTTACCGTGTACATCTTAAATTATATCTTACAGTATATATCATACAGTGTATATCTTAAAGTATATGTCTTACAGTGTATATCACAGTGTATATCTTACAATATATATCTTACAGTGTATATCCTGCAGTGTATATCTTAAAGTATATGTCTTACAGTGTATATCACAGTGTATATCTTAAAGTATATATCTTACAGTGTATATCTTACCGTGCATACCCTACAGTGTATATCCTGCAGTGTATATCTTAAAGTATATATCCAACAGTATATATCATACAGTGTATATCCTACAGTGTATATCTTAAGGTATATATCTTACAGTATATATCTTACCGTGTATATCTTACAGTGTATATCTTACAGTATATATCCTACCGTGTATATCTTACAGTGTATATCTTAAGGTATATATCTTACAGTGTATATCTTACAGTATATATCTTATAGTATATATCCTACCATGTATATCTTACAGTGTATATCTTACAGTGTATATCTTACAGTGGATATCTTACAGTATATATCTTACAGTATTTATCTTACAGTGTATATCTTACAGTGTATATCTTACAGTGTATATCTTACAGTGGATATCTTACAGTATATATCTTACAGTATTTATCTTACAGTATATATCCTACCGTGTATATTTTACAGTGTATATCTTACAGTGGATATCTTACAGTATATATCTTACAGTATTTATCTTACAGTATATATCCTACCGTGTATATTTTACAGTGTATATCTTACAGTGTATATCCTACAGTATATATCCTACAGTGTATATCCTACAGTGTATATCTTAAGGTATATATCTTACAGTATATATCTTACAGTGTATATCCTACAGTGTATATCTTAAGGTATATATCTTACAGTATATATCTTACAGTATATATCTTACAGTGTATATCTTACAGTATATATCCTACAGTGTATATTTTACAGTATATATCTTACAGTATGCTTCTTTATTGAACAGCAGCAGTGAGATAACACACTTTAGACTAACAACATCAACTTATTTACAAAGAATGTCTCACATGACCGCTCGGCATGGCCACGCTTCCCTGTGCAGAGAGCAGCACAACACTACTAAAGGTCAGTTGTCCTAGTGACCAGTTTGCGGAGAGCCCCTCCAAGCTGGTGGGGTTAGTTCTCACACTACTGGGGGAGGCTGGAATAGCAGTGGTGCTCTCTCAATCATTTTCCACCTCCTCTGCTACCCATCATGTGCATGGTGACCCAGCTTGGCTCCACTGGTGAACCATGTGACTTCCTCTGCCGTCCTTGCCACCTGGTCTTATCAAGCTGCTTCACTCTTTAGACTAACAACTCCAGCTTATCTACAAACACTCTCTCATACTGGGAGCACAGCACCCGCCACAAGGCCACACCGCCCGTACACTCCCACAGCAGTGTGACCAGTATTACAGTATAACATTATTAAAAATAATAACGAACAAACAAAGTCCAGATCCATCTTTATTAACTACTGAGGGGTCAGAAATGATCTTGACAGCTATTGTGTTTTGTCTGAGCGTCAGAGAAGTAGGAAAGCCGTCAGAGAAGATCTAATAATAATAATTTTAATAATGATAATTATTGAGGGTTTAATTCTGGAACAGAAATGAAAATGATCAGGTTTTATTCTTATTTTATTCAGGTATATGTAGTCAGGTTAGCTCTCCCATGAACTGGGTCTTCAGGAGCTGGACTGAAGTCCTAATGTCTCAGATTAGCCACTAATAATAAATTAGGAACTGCCAGTAAAATCAACCAATCAGCTTTCGTGAGAACAAAGTGTTACTCTGGACCTTTTGGAAGCTCTGAATACGTCCGCCTGACCACTTCTGCCAGTTTGGCCAGAAAACAGTAGCAGCACTGTGTGACCAGACCTCTTTACTGAGTCTCCATGATCTAGTTGTTTTGGCTGGAGTCCAGATTTAAACCCTATAGAGAATATTTGGTCCAGTCAGAGTCCAGATTTAATAGATTTAAACTCTATAGAGAATATTTGGTCCAGTCAGAGTCCAGATTTAAACTCTATAGAGAATATTTGGTCCAGTCAGAGTCCAGATTTTAACTCTATAGAGAATATTTGGTCCAGTCAGAGTCCAGATTTAAACTCTATAGAGAATATTTGGTCCAGTCAGAGTCCAGATTTAAACTCTATATAGAATATTTGGTCCAGTCAGAGTCCAGATTTAAACCCTATAGAGAATATTTGGTCCAGTCAGAGTCCAGATTTTAACTCTATAGAGAATATTTGGTCCAGTCAGAGTCCAGATTTAAACTCTATAGATAATATTTAGTCCAGTCAGAGTCCAGATTTAAACTCTATAGAGAATATTTGGTCCAGTCAGAGTCCAGATTTAAACCCTATAGAGAATATTTGGTCCAGTCAGAGTCCAGATTTTAACTCTATAGAGAATATTTGGTCCAGTCAGAGTCCAGATTTAAACTCTATAGAGAATATTTGGTCCAGTCAGAGTCCAGATTTAAACCCTATAGAGAATATTTGGTCCAGTCAGAGTCCAGATTTAAACTCTATAGAGAATATTTGGTCCAGTCAGAGTCCAGATTTAAACCCTATAGAGAATATTTGGTCCAGTCAGAGTCCAGATTTAAACTCTATAGAGAATATTTGGTCCAGTCAGAGTCCAGATTTAAACCCTATAGAGAATATTTGGTCCAGTCAGAGTCCAGATTTTAACTCTATAGAGAATATTTGGTCCAGTCAGAGTCCAGATTTAAACTCTATAGAGAATATTTGGTCCAGTCAGAGTCCAGATTTTAACTCTATAGAGAATATTTGGTCCAGTCAGAGTCCAGATTTAAACCCTATAGAGAATATTTGGTCCAGTCAGAGTCCAGATTTAAACTCTATAGAGAATAGTTGGTCCAGTCAGAGTCCAGATTTAAACTCTATAGAGAATATTTGGTCCAGTCAGAGTCCAGATTTAAACCCTATAGAGAATATTTGGTCCAGTCAGAGTCCAGATTTAAACTCTATAGAGAATATTTGGTCCGGCTCTGTCTCAATCCTACTGAACTCCTACATAGGCAGCATTTTACGTCATAGTATGCGCTCCCGACATGTAGACTGTCCCAATTCTTACATACCTTAAACATGCTGTTTACTGAGGAACCTTATTTACACCTGATTTTAAAGAAGCATCAAACGCTTCCTCAGCCGCTAAAACAATCCCATGATGCACCGCAGGCTAACCTAGGAGCAGTGAAGTGGTTTTAAAATGTGAGTTATTTTGATTCTCTGGAGTTTTAATGTGTTTCTGGTCATATAATCACACAAAACAGTATTTAATTATCAACTCTGTAACGAGTCCTTCACCGTTTACACTTTATACTCCAGACATTAGCATTTATGCTAGCGGATTTTTAAGACTCAGGCTATTGTTTTGGATGCCAACCGGTAGCTTAGCAACCAGCTAAACCACCGGTGGTGTGCTGCAGTGGGCGGGAACAAGCCGTGACGCAGTCTCTCTCTAACTAGAGCGTCTCAGTAATCTGTTTTATGAGGAGAGAACACTGATACTTACACACTCACTACCTAGACAGCCTACTTACACACTCACTACCTAGACAGCCTACTTACACACTCACTACCTAGACAGCCTACTTAGACACTCACTACCTAGACAGCCTACTTACACACTCACTACCTAGACAGCCTACTTACACACTCACTACCTAGACAGCCTACTTACACACTCACTACCTAGACAGCCTACTTACACACTCACTACCTAGACAGCCTACTTAGACACTCACTACCTAGACAGCCTACTTACACACTCACTACCTAGACAGCCTACTTACACACTCACTACCTAGACAGCCTACTTAGACACTCACTACCTAGACAGCCTACTTACACACTCACTACCTAGACAGCCTACTTACACACTCACTACCTAGACAGCCTACTTACACACTCACTACCTAGACAGCCTACTTAGACACTCACTACCTAGACAGCCTACTTACACACTCACTACCTAGACAGCCTACTTACACTCTCACTACCTAGACAGCCTACTTACACACTCACTACCTAGACAGCCTACTTACACACTCACTACCTAGACAGCCTACTTACACACTCACTACCTAGACAGCCTACATACACACTCACTACCTAGACAGCCTACTTACACACTCACTACCTAGACAGCCTACTTACACACTCACTACCTAGACAGCCTACATACACACTCACTAGGGTTTGAGACAGACCCACCGTGTCTGTGTTTAATGATTTGTTGTTAAAACCGTTAAAAAATGTTTTGTAATGTTTTCCCCCTGTTAGTCTTAGACTGGACAGATCTAAACCCATATGTGTCCTGCTAATGTTTAAGTTCACAGCCTGACCAGAGAAGTTAAGTCTTTGATTGGATAATTGCTGCAGTGATTTATGTACTTTAGCTGCAATTCTTTCAACCTGTGGGCCACGGAGCACCAGTGGGCTGTGAATCACCTTCTAGTGGTCCGCAGGCCTGTACTCAGGGGGAGGCAGTAGAATGTAATGGGCTGTATCAATCAGCTTTTCACAGAGACCCACAAATACAAACAGCATCAGTCTGAGACTAACTCAGCTGCAGTGCTGATACAGGCGGTCAGCTGGTCCGAGATCTGGACCCGCTTCCAGCCCAAGTCTGATTCAGCTCCTCTAGCATCAGACACCCGAGCAGCTAAACACCAAACCAGACCCCCAAAAACAGACACGTCTGATTCAGCTCCTCTAGCATCAGACACCCGAGCAGCTAAACACCAAGCCAGACCCCCAATAACAGCCACGTCTGATTCAGCTCCTCCAGCATCAGACACCCGAGCAGCTAAACACCAAGCCAGACCCCCAATAACAGCCCCGTCTGATTCAGCTCCTCCAGCATCAGACACCCGAGCAGCTAAACACCAAACCAGACCCCCAATAACAGCCCCGTCTGATTCAGCTCCTCCAGCATCAGACACCCGAGCAGCTAAACACCAAACCAGACCCCAATAACAGCTATGTCTGATTCAGCTCCTCCAGCATCAGACACCTGAGCAGCTAAACACCAAACCAGACCCCAATAACAGCCCCGTCTGATTCAGCTCCTCCAGCATCAGACACCCGAGCAGCTAAACACCAAACCAGACCCCCAATAACAGCCCCGTCTGATTCAGCTCCTCCAGCATCAGACACCCGAGCAGCTAAACACCAAACCAGACCCCCAATAACAGCCCCGTCTGATTCAGCTCCTCCAGCATCAGACACCCGAGCAGCTAAACACCAAACCAGACCCCCAATAACAGGCACGTCTGATTCAGCTCCTCCAGCATCAGACACCCGAGCAGCTAAACACCAAACCAGACCCCCAATAACAGACACGTCTGATTCAGCTCCTCCAGCATCAGACACCCGAGCAGCTAAACACCAAACCAGACATCCAATAACAGCCACGTCTGATTCAGCTCCTCCAGCATCAGACACCCGAGCAGCTAAACACCAAACCAGACCCCCAATAACAGACACGTCTGATTCAGCTCCTCCAGCATCAGACACCCGAGCAGCTAAACACCAAACCAGACCCCCAATAACAGCCCCGTCTGATTCAGCTCCTCCAGCATCAGACACCCGAGCAGCTAAACACCAAACCAGACATCCAATAACAGCCACGTCTGATTCAGCTCCTCCAGCATCAGACACCCGAGCAGCTAAACACCAAACCAGACCCCCAATAACAGACACGTCTGATTCAGCTCCTCCAGCATCAGACACCCGAGCAGCTATACTCACTCTGATACACTGATGGAGAGAGGTTCAGTGGGCGGAGTCTGAGAGGTTCAGCTGTTTTAAACTAATCACAACCACTCTCCAAACTAAACCAAACAGTGACCCTAGTGTTAAACACAGTGGAGCATCTTCAGTGAGAACATGATGGACTGCAGCTCCAGATCACCAACATCTACACCTACGTTCATATAGTTCCTTCTTTTTTAGCATCTCAGCAGATTCTGGTTTGTATGATTGAAGGTAAACGGATGGTCTGATCTGTTGCCGTGTCTGATTCTCAGGGATTCAGTGGGACCTGTGTTCATGGTTTTGTCTCCTTGCAGACATGCGGGTGGCGGTCATTGGAGCCGGGGTCATCGGCTTGTCCACTGCCCAGAGCATTTACGAGCACTACCACGACAAAGTGAGCCCCCTGACTATAGAGGTCTACGCCGATGTGTTCACCCCTCTCACCACCAGCGACGGAGCAGCCGGGCTGTGGCAGCCGTATCTCTACGACGACGGCAACGTCCAGGAAACGTGAGGACAGCCTGTGTTTCAATGGGGTCAAAGGGGTCAAACTCCAGTTCAGGAGGGCACTGCAATGTTCTTTTGGCTTTAGCACAGCTCACGTAGCTAATCATACACCAGATTTATTACTTCAACACAGCCTGCACGTACACACCGGCCACTTTATGAGAAACACCCAACATATTCATGCACGTGGGACGTGACTCCCGTCTCCTGGAGCAGGGGGAGAACATCAGAACTGAAGCTAAAAGCCACATCAGCATTTTTCTGGTGTGAGCAGTCTGCAGGGTTTGCTCTGACTCAGAACCACACCTTTCCAGCTTGTTCTGGTCCCTGCACATACCTTTACAACGAGGGGGGGCTTTTCCCACCGGGGGCTTCTCCTTTATAAAGTCTGTGCTGTAGCCCATCAGTTACTGCACAGTTCACCAGCGTCCCTCTCCACCTTCATAGGACCAAACAGACGAGATGTTATTTCATCAGATTCTTTATTTCTCTACTCACAGATATATACACAGATCAGACATAACATTAAACCACCTCCCTCTATCTCCACTCACTGTCCACTGTATCAGCTCCACTGACCATACAGGACCTCCACTCACTGTCCACTGTATCAGCTCCACTGACCATACAGGACCTCCACTTACTGTCCACTGTATCAGCTCCACTGACCATACAGGACCTCCACTCACTGTCCACTGTATCAGCTCCACTGACCATACAGGACCTCCACTTACTGTCCACTGTATCAGCTCCACTGACCATACAGGACCTCCACTCACTGTCCACTGTATCAGCTCCACTGACCATACAGGACCTCCACTCACTGTCCACTGTATCAGCTCCACTGACCATACAGGACCTCCACTCATTGTCCACTGTATCAGCTCCACTGACCATACAGGACCTCCACTCACTGTCCACTGTATCAGCTCCACTGACCATACAGGACCTCCACTCACTGTCCACTGTATCAGCTCCACTGACCATACAGGACCTCCACTCACTGTCCACTGTATCAGCTCCACTGACCATACAGGACCTCCACTCACTGTCACAGTTCATCTGATTCTCTGTATACTTTATTACTCTGTTCTTTAATGATCAGGACCCCCACAGGACCACCACAGAGCAGATACTATTAGGGAGGTGGGTCATTCTCAGCACTGCAGTGACACTGACGTGGTGGTGTGTTAGTAGTGTGTGTTGTGCTGGTGTGAGTGGATCAGACACAGCAGTGCTGCTGCTGGAGTGTTTAATCACCTCAGTGTCACTGCTGGACTGAGAATCGTCCACCAACCAAAACTATCCGGACAGCAGTGTCCTGTGGGCGGCGTCCTGAGTCCACTGATGAAGAACTAGAGGAACACAAACTGTGCAGATGAGCTACTGTCTCTGACTTTACATCTACAAGGTGGACCAGCAAGTTGTAGGAGTGTCTAATAGAGTGGACAGTGAGTGGACACAGTGTTTAAACACTCCAGCAGCAGCACTGCTGTGTCTGATCCACTCACACCAGCACAGCACAATGCTATCACTCTCTGTCTGAAACACTCTGTTAGAGCTCCTGTGTCTTTAGGCCCCATCTTTTGTCCAGCAGCACTAAAGCTTCTAACAGTAAGTGGTCAGATAACTGGCTGAAAGGCTCAGTGATGGATTCCTGGCTGATGTTTGTACTAATTTTCTGTCTGTGTTTGGAAACTTTTCCAGGAAATGGAACAAAGAGACGTTTGATTACCTCCTGAGTTTCCTCAGCTCTCCAGAGTCGATCCAGATGGGGATATTCCTGCAGTCCGGCTACAACCTGTGTACCAAGCGCGTCCCAGTAAGAACCTTAGCTTCTCCACTGGGTTGTCTGTGAGATACTCCTCCTCCTGTACACAAAAACTAATGAGCAGTGAACCTTCACTACTATCTCCTACCTGTGTACAGGTAAACTGTAACACTACCTTCACCTACCTGTGTACAGGTAAACTGTAGCACTACCTTCACCTACCTGTGTACAGGTAAACTATAACACTACCTTCACCTACCTGTGTACAGGTACACTGTAACACTACCTTCACCTACCTGTGTACAGGTAACCTATAACACTACCTTCACCTACCTGTGTACAGGTAAACTGTAACACTACCTTCACCTACCTGTGTACAGGTAAACTGTAACACTACCTTCACCTACCTGTGTACAGGTACACTGTAACACTACCTTCACCTACCTGTGTACAGGTAAACTGTAAGGTATCTGTCATATGCTGTTAAGGTAAAAGCTTTGTGAATATAAATAGGTCAGCTGTCCGGTTATTTATGGTCTACAAGTACACATATAAATAACCCTGAATCTCACTCCAGGTTGCTGGTACAGAGTGAGATGATGTCATTGTGGACTGTACTGAAGCTCAGTGATCCGGAACAGGTGGACTTTAATGACCTCGTTCTCGTTACAGGAACCGTCATTTAAAGACATCGTGCTGGGATTTCGTGAACTCACTCAGCGCGAGATTGATATGTTTCCAGGTTACAGGTACTGATACAGAGTATTGCTTTAAAGTAATAAACAATCTTAATCTGTACAGTTTTCCCCTAAACCCAGACGCAGCTGTTCTATCAAGAAATCAGCTTCATATACAACTTATATATACAGTAATGACCACACATTTAAATGTTTTTGGGTCATTATTATATATAAAAGCTATTTATTCTGGACAGGAAGTTTTTATTTACTCAGTAAACACTTTATTATTAAATATTAATCAGTATTAATAGAGTAAGTAGTGCTTTTACACTTTATTATTAAATATTAATCAGTATTAATAGAGTAAGTAGTGCTTTTACACTTTATTATTAAATATTAATCAGTATTAATAGAGTAAGTAGAGCTTTTACACTTTATTATTAAATATTAAACAGTATTAATAGAGTAAGTAGTGCTTTTACACTTTATTATTAAATATTAATCAGTATTAATAGAGTAAGTAGTGCTTTTACACTTTATTATTAAATATTAATCAGTATTAATAGAGTAAGTAGTGCTTTTACACTTTATTATTAAATATTAATCAGTATTAATAGAGTAAGTAGAGCTTTTACACTTTATTATTAAATATTAATCAGTATTAATAGAGTAAGTAGAGCTTTTACACTTTATTATTAAATATTAATCAGTATTAATAGAGTAAGTAGTGCTTTTACACTTTATTATTAAATATTAATCAGTATTAATAGAGTAAGTAGAGCTTTTACACTTTATTATTAAATATTAATCAGTATTAATAGAGTAAGTAGTGCTTTTACACTTTATTATTAAATATTAATCAGTATTAATAGAGTAAGTAGTGCTTTTACACTTTATTATTAAATATTAATCAGTATTAATAGAGTAAGTAGAGCTTTTACACTTTATTATTAAATATTAAACAGTATTAATAGAGTAAGTAGTGCTTTTACACTTTATTATTAAATATTAATCAGTATTAATAGAGTAAGTAGTGCTTTTACACTTTATTATTAAATATTAATCAGTATTAATAGAGTAAGTAGTGCTTTTACACTTTATTATTAAATATTAATCAGTATTAATAGAGTAAGTAGTGCTTTTACACTTTATTATTAAATATTAATCAGTATTAATAGAGTAAGTAGTGCTTTTACACTTTATTATTAAATATTAATCAGTATTAATAGAGTAAGTAGTGCTTTTACACTTTATTATTAAATATTAATCAGTATTAATAGAGTAAGTAGTGCTTTTACACTTTATTATTAAATATTAATCAGTATTAATAGAGTAAGTAGAGCTTTTACACTTTATTATTAAATATTAATCAGTATTAATAGAGTAAGTAGTGCTTTTACACTTTATTATTAAATATTAATCAGTATTAATAGAGTAAGTAGTGCTTTTACACTTTATTATTAAATATTAATCAGTATTAATAGAGTAAGTAGAGCTTTTACACTTTATTATTAAATATTAAACAGTATTAATAGAGTAAGTAGTGCTTTTACACTTTATTATTAAATATTAATCAGTATTAATAGAGTAAGTAGAGCTTTTACACTTTATTATTAAATATTAAACAGTATTAATAGAGTAAGTAGTGCTTTTACACTTTATTATTAAATATTAATCAGTATTAATAGAGTAAGTAGTGCTTTTACACTTTATTATTAAATATTAAACAGTATTAATAGAGTAAGTAGTGCTTTTACACTTTATTATTAAATATTAATCAGTATTAATAGAGTAAGTAGTGTTTTTCATACGTCAGTGTGTTTATTTAACTCTTTCCAAGCTTCTCCTAAACAACCCAGGATTATTTACAGTTCTCCTCTAATACCTGCTCTGACTGCTCAGTACTTCTGTGAAAGTTTCCTGATAAATGGACCAATATAAATGCTCCAAAATCACCTGTAATAAAACCTCCTTACACTGACTCATTAAAAGTAAGGAAAGTTTTAGTTTACTCTTCTGTAAAGTTACTATTTTGGAGATACATATTTCAGAACTCTCGCCAACACGTCCTCTGGGCCTCACATGGGTTAAAGATGGGCCGCCAATTGGGTGCCCTTTAGGAAACCCAGTTGGGATGCACAAAGATTTGTCCATTGGCCAATCTGGAATTCAAGAGGGGTCCATGTGAACAATAATCCACAGTCAAAACAGAAATAACCACTATAACCAAACTGAGGCCCAACTGGGGTAGATGTCACCAATCAAAAAGCCCACATAAGACACATCTGAGGCCCACATGTTGTCTGGAAAAGTGTGATCGGACAGCATATTTGATAAGATCAGATAAAATAATCTTTATTAGTCCCGCAATGAGGAAATTCACAGTAACCATTCACTGTAATAACTGTGAGGAGCTTTTAGAGGTGGACGTCTGGTTCCATTCACCACCACTGTGAACAGCTCTGACCTAGATCTGAATTTTTCTCATCAAAGCACTCTGACTGACTTTCTTAACTACTGATTATACAGACAGTTAGAAAAAGTTAGAATTTCCTTTCAGCTGTTATAATAATAACATAATTGTTGTCGTCTCTTCTCTAATGGTATATTAATGGTATATTAATGTTATATTAATGGTATATTAATGGTATATATGTTGTTCTCAGCTTTGGCTGGTTTAACACCGCTCTGATGTTGGAAGGGAAGACCTACCTGCCCTGGCTCATGAACTGGTGAGCACAAAACTCCCATCTGTGAATGAATCACAGGCTACATCATAACATTAGTGAGTGTTAATATTAGTCATACAGTGTTAACAGATGTAGTGAGGCTCTGATCTCTCCTGCGCAGGTTGTCACAAAGAGGCGTCAAGTTTTACCATCAGAAAGTCTCCTCCTTTAAAGAGGTTAGAGCTCCTGTTCACACTAACTACAGTATTAAAGGACCCGTAGCCTAGAAAACCAGATTCCCTACTGACAGAAGATACGCTATCAGTCAAAAGCTTGGACACACTCATCCAGGTTCTTCTTATGTGTACTATATTAATAGTACTAATATTAGTGAATAAGTGTGAGGAGATCAGAACTATAGAATAGTCGGTATGGAATTATTCCTGGAGCAGAATTAAACATCTGGTTGTGTTTAAAGAATGTTTAGAGGGTCTTTTAGAAATGAGCTCATTTGCTCTGATGCAGGTTTACATACTTTGAACATTCTGACCAGCAGCTTCATGAGGAGCCACATGAGCTGCTTCTCTAACAGGACTGAAGAAGATAGTGTAGATGCTGAGATCTTGTTCTGATAAACAGGTTTGGTGGTTTTATAGCTCTTATAAAAATATACACTCTCATTTTTACATTTAAATACACTCAAATGTTTGTTTTAGTAATATTTGTGTACATGAGCTCCAACTTCACTATTTACACTCGTCTCTCAACACATTTAAATCTAAACACCTTTATAACTATAAACATATATATTCAGATAGGTGTGTCCAAACTTTTGACTGGTAGTGTATGCAGTATTTAAACATCATTACCATGATTTATCATCATCATGGACATGAAGGTCATGAAGGTATTGGCTTTCAGGTATCTCTTTGGCAGGTTTGAGTGAACAGCGAACATCCTTATTAGAACTGAAGGCAGGAAGTTGGTACACAAGTCATTGTTTTGTGTTCTTTCTTATTTCTGACTTCTCTGAGTAGCTGGTGGACGGCGGTGCAGACGTCATCATCAACTGCTCCGGCGTTCGATCAGGCAGCCTACAGCCTGACCCTGAACTCACTCCAGGTCGAGGGCAGATCATTAAAGTAAGAGCAGCTCTGTGGTTAAAGTCGTTATGTAGCTGGTAAAGGTTAATATGCACACGTACAGATTCCTTCTTATCCTGGAGGCAGTTAAACAGCCCAGACATGTTTGCTGAAGTTAGCTAGTTGAGCTGTAGCTATAATGCTACTAGAAGAGCATAGACACCTGTATTAGTGATCTCAGTCACAAGTAGTCTATACAATAAGAGTACACCAGTTAACAGTATTAAAGAGAGTGATTAGCATCACTAAAGGGTTAAAGTGGGTTCCACTGTAACTGTACCCATATACACTACTGTGCAAAGTCTTGATCAATACCTGATCAATACGTGTATGTTGACCAGTAAGAAGAGCAGATCTGATCAGAACAGATGTAAATAATCAGACATACAATACAAAGTAAGATGAATATGTTATTGTGAGAGAAGTAGATCAGATCTTGATCCAGTTTGAAGAACAAAGTTAGGTTCCAGATTTCTCCTGGACGCCCCAGACATTGTATGAATGTGTTCAGTTCCTTCAGCAGCAAATCTTGATTTATCTTAATGAAGTACTGAGCAGTCAAAGCAGGTATTAGATGAGAACTGATAATAATACTGGGTTGTTTAGGAGAAGCTTGGAAAGAGTTAAATAAACACACTGACGTATGAAAAAGCACTACTTACTCTATTAATACTGATTAATATTTGATAATAAAGTGTAAAAGCACTACTTTATTAATACTGATTAATATTTAATAATAAAGTGTAAAAGCTTTACTTTATTAATACTGATTAATATTTAATAATAAAGTGTAAAAGCACTACTTACTCTATTAATACTGATTAATATTTAATAATAAAGTGTAAAAGCTCTACTTACTCTATTAATACTGTTTAATATTTAATAATAAAGTGTAAAAAGCACTACTTTATTAATACTGATTAATATTTAATAATAAAGTGTAAAAGCACTACTTTATTAATACTGATTAATATTTAATAATAAAGTGTAAAAGCTTTACTTTATTAATACTGATTAATATTTAATAATAAAGTGTAAAAGCACTACTTACTCTATTAATACTGATTAATATTTAATAATAAAGTGTAAAAGCTCTACTTACTCTATTAATACTGTTTAATATTTAATAATAAAGTGTAAAAAGCACTACTTTATTAATACTGATTAATATTTAATAATAAAGTGTAAAAGCTCTACTTACTCTATTAATACTGATTAATATTTTATAATAAAGTGTAAAAGCACTACTTACTCTATTAATACTGATTAATATTTAATAATAAAGTGTAAAAGCACTACTTACTCTATTAATACTGTTTAATATTTAATAATAAAGTGTAAAAGCTCTACTTACTCTATTAATACTGATTAATATTTAATAATAAAGTGTAAAAGCACTACTTACTCTATTAATACTGATTAATATTTAATAATAAAGTGTAAAAGCACTACTTACTCTATTAATACTGATTAATATTTAATAATAAAATGTAAAAGCACTACTTACTCTATTGATACTGATTAATATTTAATAATAAAGTGTAAAAGCACTACTTACTCTATTAATACTGTTTAATATTTAATAATAAAGTGTAAAAGCACTACTTACTCTATTGATACTGATTAATATTTAATAATAAAGTGTAAAAGCTCTACTTACTCTATTAATACTGATTAATATTTAATAATAAAGTGTAAAAGCACTACTTACTCTATTGATACTGATTAATATTTAATAATAAAGTGTAAAAGCACTACTTACTCTATTAATACTGATTAATATTTACATAATAGTGTTTACTGAGTAAATAATAACTTCCTGTCTGGAATAAAATAGATTTTTAACTACAATCATGTTCTTAGACTTTTGCACAGCACTGTATTTCACAATATTTGTCTCCTCTCTTTGTAAACTGGGTGGTCTTCATTTTGGGTCGTGCTTCTGTAAGCATTTATGTTACCAGTCACAAGGCTGACATCTCTGGCCCCACCCATAAAAACAGAGACACTTAACAAGCTAAAGCTAATCTAGCATAACTGAAAGCTAGTAAGATAGACCAAACATTGTTTGTTTGTCCATTCCTATATTGATGTGGAGCTTCGTCCATCTATTTGTTTGTCTGTCCATTCACACATAAACAAACTTACTAAAATCTAAAATAATATTAGTCCTCTTTAGTGGATCGTTAATCAACTCATTATTAAACTATTAAGTAATGCTTATTACTCTTTAAGACACTGTTACTGATATACTCTTCTCGGAAAGTGCTACTGTATCTCAAATAGACTTTCTTATGTGGCTTTGACACTGTATTATATACAGCTAGCTATATAAATGGAAAAGAGTATTCTAATATAGTTAATAATAGTAGTAGAAGCAATCCTGGGCACACTGAGTCTGTTAGGCTCTATAAGATATTAAGTTCTATTAGAGATGCTTAAGGTAGTGTCATCAGATCCACACAACAACTTATGGGTTATTAGCAGATCATATGTTGTCTAAGATGCTCGAGTGAGGGAGACAAAGCCACTGCTTAGTCTTGCTTGCTTGAAAATAAGAGGACAAGATCTGGTTTATCTGGCAGCTGGTGTAGAATTGTGTGTGTGTGTATATACGTATATGCATATGTATAGATATGTGAATATGTGCATGTATGTATAATCAATTTATTTTTTATTTATTTTATTATTATTTGTATTTATTTATTTATTTAGTTTTATTTATTTATTTATTTTTCTCTTTTTCCCCTCCCTTATTGCCTGCCAGGCCTGGTGTAAAAAGCTAAATAAAAAGAACATAAAAATACAAACCTTAACAAAAATAAGCTATAAAAAACATATTCATCTGGTACATCAGTGCGTTCGGATCATAATTCCGATTGCGAAAATTTGCCAGACACAGGTTATTTTGGCATTTTGCTCTTTGATGGTTAAAGAGAGTCTTAGATAAAATGTCATTCTTCATTGATAGTTTTCCACTAACTTCCTTAATCCCTTTATTTTCTAAAATGAAATGCCATGTACATTTTTAATCTGAAAATAATTGGCAGATTGTGCATAAAGCAGTGATCTGGGTGGTCCGAGGGTGGTCTAGCAGTGGCAAACAATCAGTGGGGTGGCAACCCTATCAAGCCATTTCTCTAATCACTATGTTGGTGTTAGCATTTAATCATCAGAAATACACAAATATAGACTTTTAAAACTTTTAATATACGTTTTGACCTTTTAAATACAGTTTAGCCTGCTTGTGGCTTTTGCCTCTAATTCTACAGCACAACAGCTAGCATGCTAACTGGCTCGCTAATGCCATGTAAACAAAGTTAGATTGTTTGTTTATGACTATATATATGCTGTTTATACGTGTAACACTTCAAAATATGTCAGAAATGACAGAAGTTAGTCTATTTACAGTGATTTAACGGTGTGACACAGTTTGAGGTGGTGATTTAAACATGTAGTCTATATGATGCTAACTGGTAGCTTTAGCGTCTGTTAGTTTTTGCCTGCATTAGCCGTGTAGCTGTTGAGCAAAAGAAGTGAACTCTGGAAAGAAGTTAGTGTTAAAGTAATGAACTATATTTGGGGAATTAGCTCGCTTTAGTCGCTTTATAACTAAAAATATTGGGACACTTATGCTGTTTGTGTTATGTTCTGTGTTTCTCTGATTAGGTAGATGCTCCTTGGCTAAAGCACTGGATTCTGACCCACAACTTTGAAAAAGGAGTTTATAATTCACCGTATATCATTCCCGGGTGAGCTGCCTCGTGTGCTTAATGGGTTAAAGGAATAGTTTGAGAAAAAATGTTAAGTAGTGTTGCCACTGTACCTGGAAAAAGTCTCTCAGTGTGTTCCTGCCCCAGGATGGTAAATGTCTAGGGGTAAATTGGGTCATACACGAAAACAAAAAGGTCAGTGCCAACCCAACTGCCAGACCCAAAGACCACAGACTGCAAAACACGGGCAAATTGTCAGCATTCATTTATTTATTCATTAAAATGTAATCTGATTTAAGCTGTAAGGCATTATCTTGTAAAAGGAGATGAAAAACTGAACGAAGGAATAAAGCCAACGTAGCCTCAAACTGGTTTAGTGAATTCAGTTGATCTGACTGATAAGAAATGTGACTTTAGGGGGAAACTAACTCCCAAACAAGCTGAAAACTCATCTAACATAATATAAGATTATATAATATTATACCTACCCCTCTGTCACCAGTCACAGTCCTCCAGACACTGATCCCATGATAAAGGCTAAAACCAATCTTTGGCCAATTTAACTGCATTCACACGAAAATTGAAGGTACACCTAAAAAGATCTAAAAAAGGTTCTAGTAGTAGCAAAGAAAGTGCTTCTGTATAGAACCATAAACACTTAAAGACCTCTGTGCATGATTAAATAACTTCAACAAAATGTTCTTCAGATTGCTGGAGAAGTTGCTGTCGGTGGTTCTAGATGGCACCAAATAGGGTTTTTCTATTGTTTTAAGCTTGACATTGTAACCACAGCAGAACCCTTTTTAGTGCTGTACAGAACCGTTTTCTTTACTAAAGAATCCCAGAGGAACCATATTATTAGGTGATACCGGTCAAGTTCTTACACACCAAACTCGCTCATCCATTCTCATTCATACAAAGTTGGGAGCATGAAATCATCCAAACTCTCTTGTTCTGCTGAATCATTAAGTGTTCCTCTCACTGGAACTGGGAACACCTGAATTCACTGATTTGGATTGGGAAGTGAATACTTTTACTGAATCTGTTCCATTCTGTGTGTATATACAAGATGCTAACTTGAAAATGCTTAGATTCCACAACATTAAGTGTCCAGGAATAAAATTCCTGAATAAATTTCCTGGATAACCAACCAAGAGACAAGCCAATCCTGGACGGATGGCACCCTTTGGATGGCTAACACAACTACAGTAACTGAAAGCTAGAAGCCAGAAACGTAGATATTCTGTTGCTCAATAATTCCCACACATTAGTAATAAATTCCAAGTCCAACTTCTTCTGTAAGGAATTCTGTATTCGTGAACTGGACTGCGTACTAATCAGGTTAAAATATTTTTTATATTTATTATATTTATATTTATTTTCCCTCTACAGGAGTCGTCTGGTGACCATTGGTGGAACTTTCCAGCGAGGTAACTGGAGTGAGCAGAACAATTCCGCTGACCACAAGAAAGTGTGGGATGAGGCCTGTGAGCTGGAGCCCAGCCTGAAAGTATGAAATCCTTATTTGTGGAGAGTGTAACAGTGAACAGGAACTGATTTGGTTTGAGTTGAGTGTATATAGATTCCAGAAATGTGTTTGATGAGCTAGTTTTGCTCTTTCTGTTATTTTTAGGTTTCTTTGTCTTAAAAAGATTTTAAATGAAGGTAATCTTGTGTTTTGGGAATGAATCAGTAGTCATCTGATATTTATATTAAATAGTTTTGATGCAGGAACAGATTCCTCAGAGAAGAATTCAGAGGTAGTTCATATTAAAGTGAACTCGACTCAGTCTTAGCTTTTCCAGCTCAGTGTGGTAGTGAAGTCCTCTTGAGATTCTTGTAACTTGAAATAAAAGAGTTTAATGTAAACCCTAAAGCCAGTTGGTCCACTCGCTCAGCCTACAGTAGTTTAATAAGTGGTGAGGAGTGTTACTGTGTATACTGTACAGGTGTGAGAGTGTCTAGAGTGAAAGGTGTATAGAAACAGTTAGACGTTGTTCTGTTTCTGTCTGTCGGGAAGCAAATCTTTGCAGTCTTCCACATATTAGTTTAGGATTTTAGTTTGAATTGAACAGATTTAAATATTAATCAGTATTAATAGAGTAAGTAGTGCTTTTTCATACGTCAGTGTGTTTATTTAACTCTTTCCAAGCTTCTCCTAAACAACCCAGTATTATTATCAGTTCTCATCTAATACCTGCTTTGACTGCTCAGTACTTCATTAAGATAAATCAAGATTTGCTGCTGAAGGAACTGAATACATTCATACAATGTCTGGGGCGTCCAGGAGAAATCTGGAACCTAACTTTGTTCTTCAAACTGGATCAAGATCTGATCTACTTCTCTCACAATAACATAATCATGTTACTTTGTATTGTATGTCTGATTATTTACATCTGTTCTAATCAGATCTGCTGTTCTTACTGCTGAACACTTATTGATCAGATAAAGACTTTTACACTATCAGCTTTGGGGCCTCAGACTTTTGCACAGTAGTGTATATTGGAATGAAATCAGGTTCTGCAGGCCTGGTGGTGAACATACAATCAGTATACAGAACCTCATAAATACTATACAGGACAGTATCAGAATGGGGAACAGCTTTTAGCAGCAGGTAGTGATTTAAGGAAGTGGACACAATGCTGGACAGACAAAGGTCATTTACTCACACCTATCTTACAGGCACAGCCTGTTTAATACTAAGTGCTAAAGTAATTAATTATCACTCTTTTCAAGAAGGTTTGTAATCCAATACAGAGCCAGGCAGGTTCATGCAGGACCACCGACCCCTGTGTTTCATATCAGAGCATTTATTTATCAGGTAAACAGCTAATAACACCATCACTGTCTGCGTGACCTGTTAACATCAGTGTTCCCCTCTTTCCTCCTCAGCATGCCCGAATCATGGAGGACTGGACCGGTCTCAGGCCCGCCCGCAGTAAAGTGAGGCTTGAGAGGGAGACCATGGGGTTTGGACCAAACACTTTTGAGGTGAACTTCTATCTTTTCAGGATGTTATATTATTTTTGTAAAGTCTGTAATATTTAGTCTAATAGGCCAAATCACATCTGCGTTTTCCATAAATGTTCATGAGCAATGAGATGATTTTGTGTGACGCTTACAGGCCGAATACATTTTGTGTACGAAATTTTGCATCCTCTTAGAAACGAGCTGCTACGTTGGCTCTGTTGACCTCCAAAGGGGCCGCGCTGTATAGCACTGAACCTCAGATACTACTTCAACCAGAATCTAAGCACAATTCCTTTAATATTTCTTTATTTCTTTAGCTCTTTCTAAATAAACATATAAATGACTACATAATGCACAGTCCACTGGTAGACTGTACTTGTAAGAATTTAAACTATTGACCATATTAAAAAAATTTACCTCTATATTTAACCCATCTGTTCAATGAAAAAAAAATATAAATATATATATATTAGCTCATTTTGAATTTCATGCAGCAACATGGAGCAACAAAAGACAATAAAGTTGTGTAAAGCTAAACAAAGCACACCTGCTGGAACGTCTGACAGCTAATTAGGCTAATTGGTAACAGGTGACTAACATGATTGGGTATAAAAGAGCCTCCCAGAGAGGCGGAGTCTCAGTAAAGATGGGGTCACCACTGTGAAAGACTCTGCAGGCAAATAATAATAATAATAATAATAAACATAACAGTACATAATATCATTAAAAGAGAATCAGAGAATGCTAAGAAATGTCGATATGCAAGGAAGAACCAAAACCAACAAGCCCTTCAGGTCCCAAAAACAAGACATTGTGAAACATGTTAGTATTTTGTATCATGTTAGTTTGGATTAAACTGCATTACTTTAAGTTTGTAACAGACATTATCCTATTTTATCTTGTATGTAGCAGTTCTAGTCGTTCTAGCTGTTTACATTTCTACCCACTGACAGAAATATCTAGAACTTGTAGCTTAGCTGACTTGTATTTACAGTCAGTGACCAGACGTGTCAAGTAATGAAGTACAAATACTTTGTTATCTTACTTCAGTAGAAATGTTGGTTATTTATACTTTACTGGTGTAATTATTATTCAGCTGACTTTTTACTACTACTTCTTACATTTACACTCCATTATTAGTACTTTCTACTCCTTACATTTACACTCCATTATCAGTACTTTCTACTCCTTACATTTACACTCCATTATCAGTACTTTCTACTCCTTACATTTACACTCCATTATTAGTACTTTCTACTCCTTACATTTACACTCCATTATCAGTACTTTCTACTCCTTACATTTACACTCCATTATCAGTACTTTCTACTCCTTACATTTACACTCCATTATTAGTACTTTCTACTCCTTACATTTACACTCCATTATCAGTACTTTCTACTCCTTACATTTACACTCCATTATCAGTACTTTCTACTCCTTACATTTACACTCCATTATCAGTACTTTCTACTCCTTACATTTACACTCCATTATCAGTACTTTCTACTCCTTACATTTACACTCCATTATCAGTACTTTCTACTCCTTACATTTACACTCCATTATCAGTACTTTCTACTCCTTACATTTACACTCCATTATCAGTACTTTCTACTACTTACATTTTAAACATAGTCTCGTTTCTCCTATTTCATTACAGCTTGTTTTCATTTATGTACATTTACATTCCAGTAAAGATTATTGATAACATGTCTTTGAAGTTTGACTTCATTACAATACTTATAGACGACTAGTCATCATATCTTCTGCTCCATGAAACACATGTTAGTGTTCAGTAGTAACAGATATGCTTCTTTAATATATTTACATTGTACTAAACTACATTCATGTTTAATGGGTGTATATGAGCTGAAACAGGAAGCTCAGCGCATCCCAAATTTATCAACATTAACATTTTAATATAACATTATAGTCATTATGGCTTTTAGAAGAATGGGGGTTTTGTGGAGGTGGGCTAGAGAACTATAGACCCCTGTGGTGCGGACTAAGCTTTTGTCCTTAATATCATTTTTTTCCTTACATTACTTTTACTTTTATACTTTAAGTAGTTCTGAAATCAGTACTTTTACACTTTTGCTGGAGTAAAAAGCTTCAGTTGATACTTCAACTTCTACAGAAGTATTTTAAACCCTAGTATCTATACTTCTACTTGAGTAATGAATGTGAATACTTTTGATACCTTTGTCAGAGACATATCTAGAACTTCTACAACTTCCAGAAGGCCTGGAGTCACCTTATTATCTAGAAAGTGGTCCTCAGACACATTTTGTGTTCTCAAAAAAAATCATTAGACTTTCTCTGAAGGCTTAGAAGGTCCTGAAGGTCCCTCACTGATTCTACTCAACACTACAGAAACCACTGCATGCAGATTACGGTTTTTATTCTAATTAGCAATTATTATAATAAATAACTGGTTTATTTCTCATCTCCTCTCTCGACTACTAGGTCATCCATAACTACGGTCACGGTGGCTATGGCCTGACTATTCATCGAGGATGTGCCGAGGAAGCTGCCCGGCTTTTTGGAGAGGTCCTCCAACAGAACACCTGGCAACCCAAACCTAAACCAAGACTCTAATCCAGCAGATTATTGGTCCAGATAGGAGATCTGGGTTATGTACCTCAAATAGGAATTCTACTGAATTCTTTGTGTTAATTTCTAACTTAATTCAGTGAAATGATACTAAACCACTCACAGTGTTCTCTGTTCACTGTAGAGAAACTTGCTAAGTTCTTTAATGTGGTCATAATGGATCCATAAATCAGTTGCTTGATTGCAAGCAAAATAAAAGTAAAAAAATCTGTACGTCCAAAAAAATTTATTATCTATTTTTTGGACGTTTAGTTTTCTACATAAGCTCAGTAGCTACACTTTATATCGTGTTAAATTTTAAAAAGGACCAACCGAAGTGCTTCGAAGTTGCTGGAAATTTTAATCATGTTATATTAACTTAGATTAGAAGTAAAGAATGTGTTTAGCCCTCTTATGTAAAGTTAACACTTTGGAGATACTGACACATTTGTTTTTATAAGTAAATCCTTCATATCACCCGTTTTTAAAAAAAACATGTATTTTTCTACATTGTTTGAACACGACAGCTGCTGTTTACATTGTGTGAAAACTTTATGATGAATGGACCAATAGAAATGCTCCAAATTAGCTTGGAAAACAATTCCAGTTCCATGAACTTACATTGAAAGTGAGGTGAGTGTTTGGTCTCTCCTGTAAAGGTGCCTTTTTTAACAGTGATGATGTGAGAGGTACTCGAAATGTAACCTACACACAGATGGTGGTGTGACTTCATAGTGAGATTGTAATAAATACTGAATGAAAGAGTTGAATTGTCTTATTTTGAAATATAATTTATTGTAGATACACATGTTGATCCAGTGCGGTGTAGGACATCAGTGCACACAGACACTAAACTCAGCACTCGCGAAGGCAGGCATGTAGGAGACAAGACAGCTCTCTGTCTGACCACAGGGCTGGGGTCAAATCCAGGTGTATGGAGAGGTCACTCAGCAAGGTGATTCATGTTAATAAAAATATTTTAATTAGCTGAACGTCAGTCTGTATACTGAATTAGCTGAACAGAGAGAAACATAATGACAGCAACTATTACACAAACCCAAATCCAAAAAAGTTGGTTAAGTAAGAGAAAAAGACAGAAAGCGAAGTGATGAGTAAATGTATTTTCATGTATATTTACATGGAAACAGTACAAAAACAAGATATCACATGGTTTATCATATCAACTTTACTGTTTTTGTAATTATATGCTTATTCTGAAATTAACGCCTGCAGTGTGTTTAAAAAACATTGGAGCAATGTAAAGTCTTAACCCATAATTAGTTTGTGTGTAAAGAGTTTGTGTACTGATGCTTAAAAACAAAAGTTTTATTGCATTACTTAAAATGTAATGTTCTACTATTTTGAAAGAATAACTGATACACTAATATTTTTAAGTTGAACAAACTTAAAACATCAGGTTTTAGCTTGGACCACGCGCCTGTAGCACCTTGCCAGATTCTCATTGGTCAGTTCAGTCTAGACTAGTTTGAGTTGTTTAGTGGAGCTTGTAAAGGTTTTGAAGTCTTTTTCTATTTTCACTGTGAGGTTTGGTGTTTTCTGAGTTTAACTTATTTTCCTCGGACAGAAACTCTGTAGTGCTGGGATTTCTCTACAGTGGACATTTTCTCCATTGTTTTCTTTTCTTGAAGAACTACAGAGGACTACAATTAACCAAGCCGCCATCTTCCCTCTCTTTTTCTCATTCTGGAAGTTGGTAAGTTGTTTTCCGTGTTCAAGTGGTGTAAAACTGTTGTTCTGCAGTTGATGCTGATCTAAAGTTAGAAAATGTAATTTACTGTGTTTTTATCATTCCAATGTTTAAACTGTATTTAAGAATTATTGTAAGATAAACAGTTTTCTAACTAGACCAATCAAAACCAGTCATCATCACTACTGAACCCTTCAAGAGTCAGAATCATCCTAGATGATCCCAGTGATGTAATTTTAAATAAAATCAAACTAAATGTAACTGCTGTCTGTGTTTTTTAGACGTAGGAAAACATCAGCTTTTTATGGAGACTGTTTTTAAGATAACTTAATTCTGATTACAGGAAACTCAATATTAAGTTGAATTAAATGGTCAGTAGGGTTGATTTTATAAATTATTTTAGGTACAAACAATTTAGATTTCATTGTATTTAACTCAAATGATTACTTCCAGTCTATTTGATATTTAAGTTGATTTTACTCAAACCATTAGATTTTTTTTCTAGTTTGCATTACTTCAGTATTTTAAGGTAACCACTTTCCTCAAACTCTTTAAGTACAATCAACTTATCCTAGTTTACAGTGTAGGAATATTGTTCAATTTATGTTTTGTAATGTAATAATGCTTAAGGGGTCTCAAAACCTAATGAGTGTCTACATAAACAGTATGCGGCCCCCAACATGTAGTGTGCCAGTTCTTAGGCCCCTTATATATACTGTCTGCTTTGGTGCTATTGATAGAAATCAAGGAAACGCTTGGAAAGGGTTAAATAAGCACACTGGTGTATGTTTATTATTATTATTGTATTTAAATAATAAAGAGTTTTGCTGAGCAAATGAAATCTTCCTGTCTGGAAAAACAGCCTCAAACCTTTATATATGTTTTGTAGTCTGCCTTCTAGACTCCGTCTTTTTCGGGGACAACAGCATGGCCGAGCGTGTGAGTGTGAGTGTGCTGGACTGGCCTGTGTGTCTCCAACTGAAACTGTGTAGCACATTATGATGCTGTACAGCCGTGAGTTGTTTGGAATGAGCTGCAGGCATGACATGAGCATATATTTACAAAACAAAAACCCAATAAATTTCATGATGTAACGCATTAAGTGCTGTGTTTCTGGACTGTTTTCAGTGTAACACAGATTCTCACCCGTCTTTTTTTAAACCAGGCTTGAGATAAAACACTGTACAAATAAAGCTGAAGAGAAATGACCCCAACCCTGCACTGCTTCACACGTCACACCACCTGACCTGACCTTTCGTTCACCCGCGGCAGCAAGTTCCCAACCCAAGTAAACCCAAACTGATGTACTGTACAGCTGAAGAGTGTAAACGAATACCAAAACAAACGAAACAGAGCGCTAATTAAACACAGCTGCGTACAGAAGGTGTCCACGTGTGTCCAGATTCAGCCTCGTCCAGACCCTCAGTATCCTGTGTGATCTGTTTAGTTGCGGTCAAATTCCAAGCAGAGGGATTTCAGGTCATTTACTTTATTGTATGTGTCGTAGATTTAAATCAAAACCTTATTTATAGAAATCCATGTTTTTTCTCCACATATGCCCACTACTCTTTATGTCCACTCACTGTCCACTCTATTAGACACTCCTACTACTTGCTGGTCCACCTTGTAGATGTAAAGTCAGAGACAGTAGCTCATCTGCTGCTGCACAGTTTGAGTTCCTCTAGTTCTTCATCAGTGGACACAGGACGCCGCCCACAGGACACTGCTGTCCGGATAGTTTTGGTTGGTGGACGATTCTCAGTCCAGCAGTGACACTGAGGTGTTTAAACATTCCAGCAGCAGCACTGCTGTGTCTGATCCACTCACATCAGCACAACACACACTAACACACCACCACCACATCAGTGTCACTGCAGTGCTGAGAATGACCCACCTCTCTAATAGTATCTGCTCTGTGGGGGTCCTGTGGGGGTCCTGATCATTAAAGAACAGAGTAATAAAGTATACAGAGAATCAGATGAACTACAGTCTGTAAGAGGAGGTCCTGTATGGTCAGTGGAGCTGATACAGTGGACAGTGAGTGGAGGTCCTGTATGGTCAGTGGAGCTGATACAGTGGACAGTGAGTGGAGGTCCTGTATGGTCAGTGGAGCTGATACAGTGGACAGTGAGTGTAGGTCCTGTATGGTCAGTGGAGCTGATACAGTGGACAGTGAGTGGAGGTCCTGTATGGTCAGTGGAGCTGATACAGTGGACAGTGAGTGTAGGTCCTGTATGGTCAGTGGAGCTGATACAGTGGACAGTGAGTGGAGGTCCTGTATGGTCAGTGGAGCTGATACAGTGGACAGTGAGTGGAGGTCCTGTATGGTCAGTGGAGCTGATACAGTGGACAGTGAGTGTAGGTCCTGTATGGTCAGTGGAGCTGATACAGTGGACAGTGAGTGGAGGTCCTGTATGGTCAGTGGAGCTGATACAGTGGACAGTGAGTGGAGGTCCTGTATGGTCAGTGGAGCTGATACAGTGGACAGTGAGTGGAGGTCCTGTATGGTCAGTGGAGCTGATACAGTGGACAGTGAGTGGAGGTCCTGTATGGTCAGTGGAGCTGATACAGTGGACAGTGAGTGGAGGTCCTGTATGGTCAGTGGAGCTGATACAGTGGACAGTGAGTGTAGGTCCTGTATGGTCAGTGGAGCTGATACAGTGGACAGTGAGTGGAGGTCCTGTATGGTCAGTGGAGCTGATACAGTGGACAGTGAGTGGAGGTCCTGTATGGTCAGTGGAGCTGATACAGTGGACAGTGAGTGTAAAATAAAGGAGGTGGTAAAGAAATATAATATAAATTAAGACCCCCGGTTTCAAAGATACAAGGTTGGTAACAACAGCGACAATAATAAAAAAATAATAGCCCAGCTTTTCAGAGCAGGCGTGCTGATCTGGGATCTTCTTAGTAGCCTCACAGTCGAGAGAACTCAGATCCCAGATCAGCACTTTATTAAATAAATACTAACGTCATTGCTCTGTTGCAGTAACAGTAGGTGGCGCCCTGCTGCTCAGGGTTCAGATGCTTCTGATGTATGTAGTGATGATCATCAATAACAGATAGAGTGCATTCATATCTAGTACATGGTTGAAATGACTGTGAATGGCTTTTTTCCGCCGATGCTAATGTGCTTGGACCCCTCCAGACTGGAAGACCCCACTAAACGGCGGCTGATGTCAGTGAGGCGTGCTCTCTGATGTGGTGGGTGGTCAAAAATAACGACAGCTTCGGTGTTCACGACACGTTTCACTCCACTTCACAGCATCAATGGCAGCAAATGAAATGGGGGCCCATAGCAAGGTGTTCCGCAGCCTGTTGTGAAAGATAGTGAGCGCTCAGTGTTATTAGTGCACCGGGGCCGAGGTTGTGATGGGGACGTGCGCTGTTCATCAATAAATAAACTCTTCTTCACTTCCACACATTCTTCCACACGCTGTGCTGCCCCTAAACCTCCTGACGGGTGTAAAACTCTACACCTGCATCACTCTTCTCACTTAAAGACACTCTCAGCCAGTGTCATCTGTGCTATAAACCCCAGACAGGTCATTATTTACACGCCTAACTAAGTTTAGGTCATTCATGTATCAGCCAGTACCTTCAGTTCTCTGTGAATGTAGTTGTTCTATATCAGTTCCTGTCAAACCAGCCATCAGGTACACCGTATATACAGGCTGTTTGCAAATTATGTTGCAAAACATGAAGTGATTTTCCACATGGGGGCGCTATCATGGGCTCTCAGAATGTCTGCAGTCAGGATGAGAGATCTCTCACCAGTGACCAGTCACATCACCCCCAGACCAACTGTTCACTCTACAATACTCACTCCTACCGAGCACACGAGGGTGAAGCAGCTCGTTCACCAGTTTTCCTGTTCCACCTTAAACAGTGCAGCAGGAGCCAGAACGTACCTGCAGCTCCATTTAAGGTGGAAACAGGAGAACTGGTGAAGGAGAAGCTGAGCTGATGGTGCTGGTGGTCAGTAGGAGTGAGTATTGTAGTGTGTAAGGGTGATCTGGGGTGAACACTGGTGGTCAGTAGGAGTGAGTATTGTAGTGTGTAAGGGTGATCTGGGGTGAACACTGGTGGTCAGTTGGAGTGAGTGGTGTATGCTAATCTTATATTAAGTTAGTTGTAAATTAATGTCTTGGTGGGTTTGTTTGGACACTGAACAAGCAAAATGGTGGTCTCGGACTTTTGCACAATACCATATACATCATTTTACGCCCAGTCGCTTTTTCCAGGGGACGATAATGGATAGAACCACAGGAGTGGCTAGCCAGTTAGCCTAACCAGCTAGAGGTTTTCGAGTGAGCTATTCAGGCTAACAATGGACCCGATGCTGGAATGAACGTACTTTCTTGTCAAGATCCATGAAAAGTCAGTATTTAGCCAAGAATCTTAATGTGGTCACCAATGAATGCAAGCTAGTTAGTAGCAGTCAGCATAACCTTGTTTGTGTAATGCTAACTGGCCCTTACTAGCGGTCATTTGTTAGCAATGCTAGCTGTTTTGGGGTGAATATATTTTATAATGGACATTATCAACTTTATCAACATTATCAACAGTGGGGGGCTGTGAACTCGGGTGTTTATCCGAACTAATAGCAATGTATTTCACGCAATTAGCATCTTCAGGTAGCTTCTGGATACACCGTGGTCCAGCTGAAGGCCTTCCAACATCCTATCACTGTCCGTTCTGGCAGTCTGTCCGGGATCATGTCTGACTCTCCATAATCCCCCCCTCCAGTTTCATCTGATCTGAGTTGCCCTCAATGCTTTGCCTCCTCTCTTGTTTGCCGCCGTTCTTCCCTCTATCAGTTCTGCGATCCAGAGCTGGAGCGGGGGATGGCGTCTGGGCTGTGGCTGGACGCTCGGCCCATCATCTCCTGCCCCCACTCCCTGTGGCTGGACTCCTGCAGACCGCGGCCTGTGGTCTCTATAGGCAGAGCGCAGGAGGCCACGGCGGCCAGCAGGCAGCAGCAACAGTACACCGAGAGGGTCAGGTACACCGACGACTCCAGCATGACCTGCAGGACCAAGCGTGGAAGTAAAGATGTTACTGCATTACTGGATCTGTACCTGTACCTGCACAACGACAATAAAGTTGAATCCAATATCTAATCTAATCTAATCAGTGTTTTCATACACAGGGGGCATTTGGGGGTTAGATGTCTTGTTCAAGAGCTCTTCAGTGAGTTCAAGGGATCAAACCAACAACCTGCTGGTCACAAGACTGGTTCCTCAATCTGTAACTATGATGAATAAGAGCCACTACGCTGTGACTTATCAATATCACTGTCATCTGAATTACAAGGTTAGGCCCAGTGTGTAATTTGTAAAAGATCAGGTAATGGAACACTAAAGGTGGGGTGATCCAGCAAGTGGCAGTGATGGAAAAGGTCCTGGAACGCACAGACACCACAGTGCTTCAAGTGTCCATCTAACATAGTAGCATTCTATACAATAAAATAATCCCAGCTTTAATGAATGCATTAAGGAGCTGCAACCATAAAATCTCAGAGATGCCACTAGATGAATAGTTTTTGGTGTCCTACAAAAAAAAGACCACAAAGAGGAGGTGGATCCACATAAATAAGTTCTGGAACACAGCTACCTGAAATATGAAAGGTGCCAGATCTTGTTCCAGCAAGATCCAGCACAAACTAAGCACTGGTTAGGCAGGTACAACAGTTACGATAAGTTTATGTATAAGTTTATGAGCTAAAGTTGCTTCTTAACACCAAAAAAAAACAAATTTATGGTCTTTTCAAGAGCTCGTTCTCAGACTTTAGAGTCCATTGAAATTCATTCCTTAAAAGGGGATAAAATTGAAAGAGTGTCTTCCTGCAAGTACTTAGGTATTTGGGTATTTGGTTGGATGATAAGCTCTCATTCAGAGTACATATTGAGAAATTACTGAAGAAACTAAAGATTAGACTAGGTTTTAACTATCGGAATAGGATCTGCCTGAATCTTGCAGCTCGAAAAACGATTGTACAAGCTACATTTTTAAGTGTTTTAGATTTTGGGGACATCATTTACATGCATGCTGATTCCTCTTTAGAGCCCGTGTACCACAGAGCCTTATGTTTCATAACAAATTTATTGTTTAGCACATCACTGTGTACTTTATGGTCTGGTTTCTTGGCCTTCATTAAGTCTAAGGAGACAACAGCACTGGTCTATCTTTCTTTATAAAGCTTCTCTCCTATCTGAGTAATCTTCTAACACGTATCAATAACTGCTATGATTCCCGCTCGGCTAGAAAGCTGCTCTATAAAGTATCTAAGATCAACTTAGAACTGAGCAGAAAGTCCTTTTCTTACTTTACACCATGATCTTGGAATGACCTTCAGAACAAGCTACAGCTTAATGATTTAGTCTCCTTGAGTGAGTTTAAAGATTTGTTAATCTGTATAACGGAAGCCTGCAGTTGCTACACTTAAGCTGGACTGTTAAGCCTTTTTATTATTATGTATTTAACTGGTGTTTATTGTTTGTGTTGTGTGAATATGGGCATGTAAATAGTCTGAGGTCTGTTTGCTATGTTTTATGTTCTTGTAGTTGTAAATGGTGTGCTATCTTGGCCAGGTCTCTCTCGAAAAAGAGATTTTAATCTCAAGGGACCTCCTGGTTAAATGAGGATTAAATAAAATAAATAAATAAATAAAAAATAAGCAAACTATGTAAATGATGAGGGTTTGAGGTAATAATGAGGTTAAGCTAAGTTAGGGTACCTGGGCCACGAAGGGTGTGATCAGAGCTCCGACCCGAGCCATGCCACTGCTGGTGCCCAGACCAAGTGCCCGCGTTGCTGTGGGGTACACCTGCAGAAACCAGCAGAGAGAGAGAATCATGTTTCTCTCATTAGCTTCACATTCAGCAGCACACAAAGTCCTTCTGATTGAATTCCAAGAACTAACCTTACCACAGCGCTAGCAGTAAACAGGAATATGAATGGAGGGTAACGTGTTTATTAGTGTAGAATAAGCTGGAGGTCTTCAGCGCTGAGGTGCTGCAGTTTTAATCAGATCCATGGTTTCTCTACATAGATGCTCCTGTAGGTTCATCAGCTCAGGCAGGGCTTACATTAGTAATTAAACTGCTCAGTCTAGGGGAGTGTTCCTATTAGAGCTGGACTGGCTGTACTGGAGGAGGTCCAGTATTGTAGTTAATGCATGGTTTGACTGGCTGAGTCAGGATTTCCCACAATACTGAACAATAACAAAACACTGTTGTTCAAATTATTGGTAAACAAACTGTGTCTCCAGCCTGATTTATACTCTGCATGTATAGAGAATATAACTTTAATATAACAACACTACCTGATCTGTAACACATACACTACTGTGCAAGTCTTTGGCACCTGAGCTGATGATGTAAAAGTGTTTATCTGATCAATAAGTGTCTGATCACCAGTAAGAAGAGCAGATCTGATTAGAACAGATGTAAATAATCAGACATACAATACAAAGTAACATGAATATGTTATTGTGAGAGAAGTAGATCAGATCTTGATCCAGTTTGAAGAACAAAGTTAGGTTCCAGATTTCTCCTGGACGCCCCAGACATTGTATGAATGTGTTCAGTTCATTAAAAGAACAGATATCATGTTTGGTAATCTCTTTAATTAGAGCACCTGCCCAGGTAATACTAATCCAGCTCAATTTGGGCAATCTGCTTGTTTAGCCATCATGTATCGACCTGGGAAGTCTGGGTCTTCTCAAAACTTCTCAGTTATTATTCTAGATGAGAGAGAGGAACGGCTGCAGATGATAAGATGAATAGAATTTCTACACCAATAAGGAAACACTAAGTTTGGTGGCTCTAATGTCAGCTAGCTAGGCCCCCTGTGAATACCCTTGATATAAACTATGGGGTTTATGGGGTGTTTCTTGTTATGAAGCCACATCTTCCTGTTTTAGTTGTCAGGCTTGTCAGTCAGACAAGGGCTTACTAAGATACATAAGGCCAGCCATCTGTACTTTAGCTGGACAGCATGTAAAAAAGTTAACAATCATAGTTTCATCATAATCATAATCATAGTTTATAGGAAGAAATAAACTATAAAACCCCATAGATTATATCAAGTGTATGCACAAAAGTCCACTTTCTTTTAAACCCTTTATCCTGACCAGCTGTTTAATAAATGAAGAGTGGCCTCCAACTCCTACACATTACTGTACAGGGGTGTAAGAAAATATCGAATATCGGGATATTATGCTTTGTGATACTGTATCAATTCTTAAAAACACAGTATCAATACACAGATTTCTGGCAGACAGTGAATCAGTGTGTGTTGTGTTTAAACCTCTGACCACTAGATGGCAGTGTTGTAATCCATTTTCAGCTCCACTCCAACATTAACAAGCAGCACAAGGACGCAATGCTATTGTAAGCATTGATAAATCTGTTCTTAGTGGTGAGTTTTAATAGTAGGATTTAAAAAATCTCAATAAATAATTTTACTTGTAAATATCACAATATATTAAATCGTAAGCGCTGTATCACGATACGTATTGTATGGCCAGGTTCTTGCCAATACACAGTCGTATTACTGTATATGACTAGTTCACACTATATACACTCTACTCTGGATTCTAGTTCGGTATCAGTAAGTCTGCAGAGTGTAAACGTACCTCAGGGGTATAAACGTAAGCTGCCTGGAAGCCTCCAGCGATAAAAGCCCTCGCGATGAAGATCAGCACCGTTAAAGAAGTCCTAGAAGAAACAAACACACCTGCAGTCAGGATGCAGTCTGTTACCTTCTGGAGAAACACCTGTCCAGACTAGCCCAGTAACATAGTGTTTCCAATAAAGTGGCCACTGAGAGAAAGACTAAGTGAGGTGTTGCTAAATAAAGTGGCGAGTACCTGGAAGTGCAATGTAGGTGTTTCCAGTAAAGTGGCCAGTAAGTAGAAGTGCAAGATAGGTGTTTCCAATAAAGTGGCCAGTGAGTGAAAGTGCAAGAGAGGTGTTTCTAAATAAAGTGGCGAGTACCTGGAAGTGCAATGTAGGTGTTTCCAATAAAGTGGCCAGTAAGTAGAAGTGCAAGGTAGGTGTTTCCAATAAAGTGGCCAGAGAGCAGGAGTACAAGGTAGGTGTTTCTGATAAAAATAGCCAAAGAGTGGAATAATGTGTGTTTCCGATAATGTGACCAATGAGAGGAGGAACAAGGTAGATGTTTACAATAAAGTGGCCAGTGAATGAAAGTGTAAGGTAGGTGTTTCTAAGGTGGTCAGTAAGTGCAGGTAGAAGGTACAAGGTTGCTGTTTCTGATAATGTGGCCAATAAGAGGGAACACAAGGTAGGTGATTCCAGTAAAGTGGCCAGAGAGGGGGAGTACAAGGTAGGTGTTTCTGATAAAGTGGCCTTATAAGGTAAGTGATTCTGACACAACCAACATGGAATAAACACATAACAGACTTGTGTAGGTTCTTTTGACTCCACATTTCAGTGATCAAAACAAAATCTTGTGAATTAATTTTCATACTAATTTCCCAGATACACAACATCAAACACTACACACGAGAAGGTGAGTCCAGGTGAACATCACTGGCTTCTTAGATTCAACATTGCATAGCTGGCATTAGCATTTAGGTGTGAAGCCAACAGCCATTACAAACACAGTCCCAGCCAATTCAAGCATAAGGACGGAGTGAGGGGGAGGAGAGAGAGAGAGAGAGAGAGAGAGAGAGAGAGAGAGAGAGAGGGAGAGAGAGAGAGGGAGAGAGAGAGAGGGAGAGAGAGAGAGAGAGAGAGGGAGAGAGAGAGAGAGAGGGAGAGAGAGAGAGAGAGAGAGAGAGGGAGAGAGAGAGAGAGAGAGAGAGGAGACAGAGAGAGAGAGAGAGAGAGAGAGAGAGAGAGAGGGAGAGAGAGAGAGAGAGAGAGAGAGAGGGAGAGAGAGAGAGAGAGAGAGAGAGAGACAGAGAAGAGAGAGAGAGAGAGAGAGAGACAGAGAGAGAGAGAGAGAGAGAGAGAGGGAGAGAGAGAGAGAGAGAGAGAGAGGAGAGAGAGAGAGAGAGAGGGAGAGAGAGAGAGAGAGAGAGAGAGAGAGAGAGAGGGAGAGAGAGAGAGAGAGAGAGAGAAAGAGAGAGAGAGAGAGCTTCAGTCAGTGTTGAATGGATGCGCGGTACATACCTGCCCACGCAGGCGTAGAGCGGCACGATGCACAGCGAGAAGACGAAGAAGCACAGAGCCATAGTCTTCCTCCTGCCCAGCTTGTCAATCGCCCACAGCGTCACAAGAAGACCTGCAGTGCAGATACATGAAACAGAATATAAACATAATATAAACAGAACATGAACATAATATAAACATAATATAAACATGATAAAAACATAATAGCAGTGACCACAGTAGAAACTGATTTTTTAACATTTCTTTATAATTTAATTCCATTAAGTTATTCAGTAACAATTACAGCATTAGATGTTGTTTACAGTGGTGCTGATGGTGTTTACAGTGGTGGTGATGGTGTTTACAGTGGTGGTGATGGTGTTTACAGTGGTGCTGATGGTGTTTACAGTGGTGGTGGTGGTGGTGTTTACAGTGGTGCTGATGGTGTTTACAGTGGTGGTGGTGTTTACGGTGGTGGTGGTGGTGGTGGTGTTTACAGTGGTGGTGGTGGTGGTGGTGTTTACAGTGGTGATGGTATTTACAGTGGTGGTGATGGTGTTCACAGTGGTGGTGATGGTGTTTACAGTGGTGGTGGTGGTGGTGTTTACAGTGGTGGTGGTGTTTACGGTGGTGGTGGTGGTGTTTACAGTGGTGGTGGTGGTGGTGGTGTTTACAGTGGTGATGATGTTTACAGTGGTGGTGGTGGTGTTTACAGTGGTGGTGGTGGTGGTGGTGTTTACAGTGGTGGTGGTGGTGTTTACAGTGGTGGTGATGGTGTTTACAGTGGTGGTGATGGTGTTTACAGTGGTGGTGGTGGTGTTTACAGTGGTGGTGGTGGTGATGATGTTTACAGTGGTGATGGTGTTTACGGTGGTGGTGATGGTGTTTACAGTGGTGGTGGTGGTGATGATGTTTACAGTGGTGATGGTGTTTACGGTGGTAGTGATGGTGTTTACAGTGGTGGTGATGATGTTTACAGTGGTGGTGATGGTGTTTACAGTGGTGGTGATGGTGTTTACAGTGGTGGTGGTGGTGTTTACAGTGGTGGTGGTGGTGATGATGTTTACAGTGGTGATGATGTTTACAGTGGTGGTGATGGTGTTTACAGTGGTGGTGATGATGTTTACAGTGGTGGTGATGGTGTTTACGGTGGTAGTGATGGTGTTTACAGTGGTGGTGATGGTGTTTACAGTGGTGGTGGTGGTGTTTACGTCTCAGACACCAGACAACGTATTCAAAAACTGTGACTTTCTAAGTTTCTATATGACCTTAAATTAATTTGTTTACATCTTAACAATTACACTGTTTAACACAAACTAAAAACAGTTAACACTTGAATTATTTAATCTCTTCACGCTTAAAATATGTGCATTAAAAACAATATCTAAACATTTATTACAGTCACAGGGTCAACCATAAAGCTGAAAGGACCTGGGAATTCAGAAAGCGTGGTCCACAGCAGGTCTTTATAATCATCTGAGTTCAGGTACTTGCACTCCAGGTTACATCTCGGCTCTGTCTTACTGCCGTTGGCCGCTAGGGGGAGACAAAATGCCGGTGTTTATTTTTCAGCTCTGTATAAACAGCAGCTGTTAATCAGAGAACACCTGACTTACCTCCACAAGCCCGGCCCTCCTGAAACAGCTCAGTGGTGAGCAGTACGAGTCCATAGTAGGAGAACGCGTTGGAGAACCTGAAACAGGATGGAACGGAGAACAGGAGTGATACCCAAACACAGACAACACTGTGTGATTCAGTTGTGTGATTAACGGCCTGCATGTTCATTTCTGATGAGCGTAGTTTGTGTAGTTGTGTAGTTTCCTGTTCGGACGTGTGAATTAGACACGAGTGACTGGCGTGAACTGAGTCTCACCATATGAACCAGAGAAGAATGGTGGTCCAGCGGAAGTGCGGCAAGAACAGATCTTTAATCTTTCCTCGATCCTCCTGACAGAGAGACACACACAACAACAACAAGCCTTTATTAATTTATTAACTTCTTCATTAACTTTTTTTTTCTTTTTACTGTGGCTAACAATCATAACACTGTATTATAGATTTAATATGCAACAAAATGCATATATACAGTAGCAGTAGAATCTAGTTTATAATAGTATTATAGTTATTATTATTATTATATGTGGCACTTAATAATATTATAATAACAATAACAATAATAAGAAGAAAAATCATCATTATAATAATAATGTTTAAAAATAGATTTACACTATAGATATATGTGCCTTGATACTACTACTGCTACAAATAATAATAATAATAATAATCATGTTTAAAAATAGGTTTAAACTATCTTCTTCTTCTTCTTCTTCTTCTTATTATTATTATTATTATTATTATTATTATTAGTAGTAGTAGTAGTAGTAGTAGTAAGTATTTTATAAATGTGTTTTTTATCCTACCCTGTTTGTCTGATGATATTTGATATATAGGCAGTGGTTCCTGGTGCACAGTTCAGTGTTGGGCTACGCATTGATTCAGAGGTCTATGCTAAACAAGTAACTGACAGAATTTAAGAAATATTAAAATTATTAAATAATAAGACAAGTCTAAAGACTAAACTGAGCTGATGTTTCTGCACTAACACTGCAGCGACTCTACAGGATTCAGGGAGGATATAAAATGATGTAAAATAGATTCCTATTGATTTCTATAGATTTCTATAGATTAAAAATGCTGAATAAGAGTAAACAGAACAGAATGGAGGAGCACGGACAGTGCGGTGCAGATGTTACCTGTCTGGCCACTATGAGTTTGCCCAGAGGCATGGGCACCTTGTTCTCCGTGGCGATGCGCTTGAGTGTGTTCAGAGCTTTTTCCTGGTTCCCCGACAGAACATCATATCGAGCACTCTCAGGCAGCCACTGCAGGTTTACAAGTAGAAGAGCATTAAATGAAGCTCTGAGTTACAGAGAGATGTTTGTGATGTATGATGTGGTATGTAGCAGGTTCTAGATTATCTAGAGCTTTATAGATAAGTACAGAAGTTTAAAGTCTGGTCTACGTCTGATCTGAGATCTGTGTAGTGTTTGTTAGGATCCCAGCTGCTGCGTTCTGGACCAGCTGGACTGTTTTCAACAGTCATCAACTCTGACCATTACAGTGATCAACTCTGACCATTACAGTGATCAACTCTGACCATTACAGTCATCAACTCTGACCATTACAGCGATCAACTCTGACCATTATAGCGATCAACTCTGACCATTACAGTGATCAACTCTGACCATTACAGTGTTTAACTCTGACCATTACAGCGATCAACTCTGACCATTACAGTGATCAACTCTGACCATTACAGTGATCAGCTCTGACTATTACAGTGATCAACTCTGACCATTACAGCCATCAACTCTGACCATTACAGCGATCAACTCTGACCATTACAGTGATCAACTCTGACCATTACAGTGATCAGCTCTGACTATTACAGTGATCAACTCTGACCATTACAGCCATCAACTCTGACCATTACAGTGATCAACTCTGACCATTACAGTCATCAACTCTGACCATTACAGTGAACAACTCTGACCATTACAGTGATCAACTCTGACTATTACAGTGATCAACTCTGACCATTACAGTGATCAACTCTGACCATTACAGTGATCAACTCTGACCATTACAGTGATCAACTCTGACCATTACAGCGATCAACTCTGACCATTACAGTGAACAACTCTGACCATTACAGTGATCAACTCTGACTATTACAGTGATCAACTCTGACCATTACAGTGATCAACTCTGACTATTACAGTGATCAACTCTGTAACAAACACGTGAACAGGTTTTTTCGTGTCTGAAAGAGAAAGAAAAGATTTAACTTTAGTGAGTATTTAAGTGATAAATCTACTTTAGTGATTGTATTTACATGCATAATAAAACAGAGCTGAGAGTCTAAGATCACACACAGATTTTCTACTTCAGGTATTTGTAGCTACAGAACCGAGTTCTCTGGGTGTTAGTAGTTTTAGTCAGTATTTCAGTACATGTGTTGTAAAGCTATTTATTTAATGATAAACATTAATGTGGTCATTAAGGTCCAGCGGAGCAGATGTGATGGCTTTGTAAAAGTGGTAGCTGATGAAGCTACAGCTGAACATACGAAGCAGAGGATGGCGAAGATGAAGAGGGGGATGGTGGAGAGGGCGAGCAGCCAGCGCCAGCCCAACGTCGGCATCACCAGGATGGCCAGCAACACCTCAAACACCGTCCCCAGCGCCCAGAACACCTACACATAGAAAAATATAGATATAGAGAAAAGGGGTAAAAGAGAGAAATACTTAAATAATTACATAATAAAAAAACAAAGAATGTAAAAGCCACACAGAGAGTAGATTGTCCAAAAACTTATTATTATATACTTATTACTTATTATTATTCTACTATTTTTATTTTACTATCTTTTTTTCAACATATGTGGTCCATCAGCCTAATGTTTGGTGTCTGAAGTTTTCATCTGTAGTTTCACAGCTATGAGGCTAATATAGCTAATAAAGCTAATAGCCCAACAGTTAGCATTGTGCTAACTCGTCTCAAACCTTGTTAATTAATCTCAAACAAGCTTGTGTAGCTTCTGATACTCTATAAATACTGTTATTAACCTGCAAAATGAAAGAAATTCAGCTAGATTTGATTTAGTGTGTTGTTATAATGGCTTTGCTCTTTCAGTATTGTTAGCCACATTAGCCTTGTAGCTCCACAGAAAAACTAAAGAAGCAAACGTCAAACAACAAACATGTCCACGCTGACTGACTATTTGGAGAGAAATAAACATTTTCACCAAAATGTTACTTTAAATGAACAATAAGGTCTAGTAAATCTATTTACTGAACTGAAATATGGTCAGAAACATCTGAACAGGAGCAAAACTGGATAGCATGATATTTTTAGCAGTAGCTCTACAAGCTGTGTCTGTTATGTGTGCTTACTGTTCTTATACTGTTGATCTAAATAGGTTTCAATGTAAAATATTATATATAAGTTGAATATTATTATTATTAGCCCTGGATTCCCATATTCATGACTCTTAACTATAATTTTATAGCTACTTACTTGATGCTGATTAAGCTGTCCACACTAACTGGACAACAGAATTACAGCACAAAAGTTTTAGTCACTTGGAGACATTATTATATATAAAAAGCTTTTTGTTCCAGACTGGAGGTTTTTGTTTACTCAGACTTTATCCATACGTCAGTGTGTGTATTTAACTCTTTCCAAACTTCTCCTAAACAACCCAGTATTATTATCAGTTCTCATCTAATACCTGCTTTGACTGCTCAGTTCTTCATTAAGATAAATCAAGATTTGCTGCTGAAGGAACTGAACACATCCATACAATGTCTGGGGCGTCCAGGAGAAATCTGGAACCTAACTTTGTTCTTCAAACTGGATCAACATCTGATCTACTTCTCTCACAATAACATATTCATGTTACTTTGTATTGAATGTCTGATTATTTACATTAGATCTGATTACATCTTTACAAATTTACATTTACATCGAATTAGATCTGCTGTTCTTACTGGTCAGATAAAGACTTTTACACTATCAGACTTCTACACAGTGGTGTATGTGGGAGCAGCCGCACATGAGCCTTTGCCGAGGGTCAGTTAAAGGGATATAAAGCCCCCTGGCATTAGTCTGTGGACTAATGTCTACTGGAGTAGTATTAAATCCAGTCTCTTCTGAGAAAAGCTGCTGTGGTGTTTGTAATCCAGAACTAATCAACCAATGTCTCAGTACTTCACTAATGCACTTGTCTCTGAATGCTATCAAATCCTCACAGCAGTGTGCACATATAGTACACATCTAGCACATCTAGTGTAAAGCCTTCCCAGAAGAGTAAAGGCGAATCAATTCCCTGTTAACATCCTTGAATTCAGAAAACACTCTGAATGAGCAGGTACACTCAAACTTCAGATTAGAATAGATTAGATTGGACGTATAGATTAGAAAGAACGAGAAGTTCTTTACAAATTATGTACATGATTAAATACTATGTCACGTCCTCAAAGCCCCTCCAAACACTGCATCTAACAAGCATTAGCTCTTACAGAAGCATGTAATAGCACACTGTGGTTTACTAGGTACAGCTATAGAACGTCAATACCTCTATCAGCAGGATGCATGTGGCTCTGGACCGCATGGGGAGAAACTCAGCATACAGCGTCACTCTGAAAGACAAACAGCATTACGACACCTCCAGGGCGGCCATGAATATTACATAAAGATTGATTCTGTACCAGCGTGATGCTTATAGTGCAAACCAAACCAAACAGCTCCAGAAATAAGAAGAATTTGACCCTAAAGAAGAAATGTTTTCATTGGCCTGAGCGCACGGAACCAAAAATAAATGCTTATGTACTGTGGAGCTTCACTTTGCTTCACTAACGTGACCCGGTATCAGCCTACAGCACCGAGTCAGCGCCTGATCATATGAAATAATATATACACATAATGTTTTTTATGTTCACTATTAAAATATTGGGCTCTTATGGGGCTTTAAATGATTACACTACAGTAAGTTCTGCAAATAAACTATTCATTAACAATCAGTGTGAAGGACTCATCATGACCAACATCATGACCTCATGCATCGGTGACTTACGATTGTGGAGCTCCTCCAATTCCAAAGCCGACCAAAGCTCGGAGGAACAGGATCCAGCCATAAATAGGAGCGAATGCACTGAGGATTCCATAGAACAGAGTCCACAACACACTCATCTTCAGACCCTGGAACACACACACACATGTACACCTGACTAAAGGTATATGACTATTAACACTAACACTAATCTGTACTGTAATGTCTGTACAAGATCATCTACATCCCATAATAATCTCTAATACTCACTGTTTTCCGCCCATACTTATCAGATATGTTCCCCCATAACGAAGAGCTGATCATCATCCCAATAAACACCACCTACACCAGAGGAGGGACAGACAGACAGACAACGACAGTCAGACAGACAGACAGAGACAGTCAGCATCTCTATTCATTCATTTATCTTAGGCCATTACTAATCCAGGTTTAGACACTCAGACTGTGATTAATCCAGGTTTAGATACTCAGACTGTGATTAATCCAGGTTTAGATACTCAGACTGTGATTAATCCAGGTTTAGATACTTAAGAGTATGATAACTCTAGAATTATTAGAAACTCAGACTGTGATTAATCCAGGTTTAGACACTCAGACTGTGATTAATCCAGGTTTAGATACTCAGACTGTGATTAATCCAGGTTTAGATACTTAGACTGTGATTAATCCAGGTTTAGAAACTCAGACTGTGATTAATCCAGGTTTAGATACTCAGACTGTGATTACTCCAGGTTTAGATACTCAAGAGTGTGATAAATCTAGAATTATTAGACACTCAGACTGTGATTACTCCAGGTTTAGATACCCAGACTGTGATTAATCCAGGTTTAGATACCCAGACTGTGATTACTCCAAGTTTAGATACCCAGACTGTGATTAATCTAGAATTTTAGATACTCAGACTGTGATTAATCCAGGTTTAGATACCCAGACTGTGATTAATCTAGGTTTAGATAACCAGACTGTGATTAATCTAGAATTTTTAGATACCCAGACTGTGATTAATCCAGGTTTAGATACCCAGACTGTGATTACTCCAGGTTTAGATAACCAGACTGTGATTAATCCAGGTTTAGATCTTCAGACTGTGATTACTCCAGGTTTAGATCTTCAGACTGTGATTACTCCAGGTTTAGATACCCAGACAGTGATTACTCCAGGTTAAGATACCCAGACTGTGATTACTCCAGGTTTAGATAACCAGACTGTGATTAATCCAGGTTAAGATACTCAGATTGTAGTCAATCAGTCTTAGACAGACCCCTACACCTGACTAATGGACATGAATAGGTTGTGGACAGTACCGATGTGAGCAGCGCCACCTCCCAGCTGGGCAGTCTCCACTCACAGTGCAGCTGTGGGGCCAGAATACTGAGGATCATCATCTCCATAGCATCCGCCATCTACACACAGAGAGCATGCAGTGAACACCTCTGTTCCTGTATCACACCCAAGAGCACTACGGGAATTAGTCTAAACCCAAACATCCTTAAAGCTGCCACAGAGTGTAAACCTGTAATAACACTGTTATACAGTGTAATAGTGAGAGTTCAGTACTCAGAACTGTAAACCTGTAATAACACTGTTATATAGTGTAATAGTGAGAGTTCAGCACTCAGAACTGTAAACCTGTAATAACGCTGTTATATAGTGTAATAGTGAGAGTTCAGCACTCAGAACTGTAAACCTGTAACAACACTGTTATACAGTGTAATAGTGAGAGTTCAGTACTGAGAACTGTAAACCTGTAACAACACTGTTATACAGTGTAATAGTGAGAGTTCAGTACTCAGAACTGTAAACCTGTAACAACACTGTTATACAGTGTAATAGTGAGAGTTCAGTACTGAGAACTGTAAACCTGTAATAACACTGTTATATAGTGTAATAGTGAGAGTTCAGTACTCAGAACTGTAAACCTGTAATAACACTGTTATACAGTGTAATAGTGAGAGTTCAGTACTGAGAACTGTAAACCTGTAATAACACTGTTATATAGTGTAATAGTGAGAGTTTAGTACTCAGAACTGTAAACCTGTAATAACACTGTAATACAGTGTAATAGTGAGAGTTCAGCACTCAGAACTGTAAACCTGTAATAACACTGTTATATAGTGTAATAGTGAGAGTTCAGTACTCAGAACTGTAAACCTGTAATAACACTGTTATATAGTGTAATAGTGAGAGTTCAGTACTCAGAACTGTACATACCCTGAACCTCAAACTCTGTTGTTCAGATATAAATCCTGCTTTTACAGAATATACGTACACATACCTTCTATGTAGAAGATCAGAGAATAATTTAAATACTGAATAAATACATTCTGTGGCACTTTTTCACACCAGCGTGTGCACAACTATGTTTATTAATTCACTGGTCATAACCAACAGCTGACGTGGGGCCTGATGGCTGAGCTTTACCCAGGAAAGTCCTGTAAGGATGGAGAGTTTCCACTGGAACGTGCCAAAGCCAATGGCCTCCACCGCATCTTCCACCATGAAGGTATCTAGAGATGACAGCACAGATAAGAGATTATTTGATTTTAAGTAGAAACACATCCAACAGACAACTCAGCAAAAAAATCAATCAAGTCAGTGGAGACCTTCTTATGACCTTCTCAGCCTTCAGAGAATCAGTGAGGATATTTTCTGTTGTATTTAGTTAGATTTTGCCAAGAAAGCTCAACTTGTGTTGTTAGACTGAGCATATAATATACACTAGATTAACTAGCAGCTTTGCAAGTGTGGAACAATGAGCCAATCAGGATTTGTGATGATCAAAAACAAGTAAATTGAGGAATTCATGGAAGCTTAATCCTTTTATGCAAAAATTATTAAAAGTTTTATTTTTTACAATGCTTTTATTGCTCAGATCTGCTTAAAAATTATATGGAATTTCATTTTACATAAAAATCAGTTTTATTAAAAAGTTGTTGGACATTCCACATATGTGGACACCATGCATTAGCAGAGTAAATAAAGAAAAGAACATCTAAAGTGTTTCCAAAAATGCTTATATCTTTCCTCAAACCTTTCATGAACTTTTAAATGTATTATACTGTAAAACTAACATTTTATACAAACAATGCTGAATTTAAGCTTCTTTTTTGTAACTTTTAAATAAAAAATGCAAAATATTAGAACATTAGTGAGGTTTCCTCCTCCTTTCATAAAATAAAATAAAATAAAATAATTCTGATTCTTTTAAAAGCATGCTGAAAGCACAATAATAGAAACATTAATAAATCTGTTCAGGCTGGAATTCTGTGATAGATAGAGGCGGCCGGTGGTAGCAAGACATGTTTGTTACAGAACTCGTACTTCTTTCTGTGAAATCCCTCAAAACAGTCTGGATAGAGAGAAACTTGATATTGGACACAGATGTCACACAACTATACATTTATATAAATGTATTATTTTATACATCTACACAACATATAAAAAACTATAACATAAGAATGGTGCATTTTTATATTTATAGCTTTTATTGCATGATGTCCACGTATGTGAACAGTTGGTTTCGGAGCCATAAAAACATCTAAAATAAGGAAAAAGAAGTTTAATATATCAGATCATGTTCTTTAGAGTCTGTTTTACACACAAATATTTTTATTTTCACCTGATTTGACCTGAGTAGAAACTTTGAATAGAGATATACCAGAGACATTTTCTGAATTCTTAGTTTTGTCAGTCATCCTAAATTCTAAGCCTCAGCACTCAAGACTACAACAGAATTCAGGAGAATGGATTTTGTTACACTGGAGCTGTGAGACTTATGATTCTGCCATCTAGTTGTTTGGAGAGTGAAATGCATCTCATATGCTTTAAACTGAACTATTATTAACTGTACACAAGCATGGACACCATGCATGAAAGGGTTAAATGATTAAATTAATTTTGTGCAAAGATAGAAGATAAAATCTCAGTCGGGTCACTTTCGATCCAGGTTGTGCATCAAAGGGTTAAACATTGCGGTGCTGCTGGGGTCTGTACACGTGTGTCACTGGCTGGTTACAAGTCCACCATCCAAATAAATTCCTATATGAGGGGACACTGTTATCAGGAAGTGACCACTGACACCAACAGTGCATCAAAACATTACAGCTACAGCTGAGCTACACACATAGGCTGGGTCTGTAAATGAGACCAGCGATGAAAACATGAACTCAGTGAAACTTCTTCACCCCCAGAGCAGGTTTGTCTGGTCTGAAAGAGTAAAAGCTGGATGGTGTTACCGTCAGTGGGGTTGGCGAACTCTCTGGGTACCGGAGCTCCATCAGCCAGGGCAACAGAACCCATGTCCATTTGCCCCCCCTCCACCTGCACCATCTGATCCCTTGTGCCGCACTCATCGTCTGAACGAGCGCTCTCTCCTGTACGCCGAAACTTTACCACACTGCTGGACAGACGAGGAGACAGATACATCATCATCATCATCATCTTCATCATCTTCATCATCTTCATCATCTTCATCATGGTTGCATTTCTTATGTTCTGTACATGGAAACAATGAGGAACCAGCACTTTTGCTACTAACCAAGTTTTCAACCAGCATAAACAGTGATATAAAACACTTTTACTGTGATTCCAATAATCAATCATTTGAATAAAGATGTACAACATTTAGATGAACAGTGTCCCGAACAGTGAACAGAGCTGCAGGTGATTTATTTAGTTTATTATGTTTATTTTTTTATTGTACAAACAAATAAGATATTAATGAATAACAGCGGCCCTAATACAGAGCCCTGCAGCACTCCAATGGTTCAAGGCCTGGATATTAAAAATAATACAGTAGAAAGCTGTACAGTTTAAAGGTTTAAGTCATACTAAAGTTAATTTCCTTTATTTGAATAGTGATTAACATTTTAAGGCAAATAACTTGGCAACAAGTTTCCCCATCTCATCACAGACCCACCCCAACCCCTCCCAGTGATTACCTGTGTTCTTCTTTTATGTTGGATTTACCTGTATTCAGTTAGACGTTTCCATTTGTATACAGTTCTTGTGGTAATTATGTTTATGCTGACTCGTGTTCTAGTCTGAGTTAATATTCTGGGTTTGTTTTTTATTTGTGCTCATGATTGACCATAGATAACTCAGTCAATCACTCCTGTTGAGGAATCACCTGCTTTTAGAATTAATGGTCTGTACAGACACCTTAAATAATTGTTACTAAATATAATATTTACAAGAACATTCACAGAAATTATCCATTAAAGTGAAGACCGAGAGCTTTGTTCTGGAAGAATGTAGATGTGCCCTCAGTACATGTGTGGGTGAGAGATGGTCTCCTGTGTTGCATTGGAAAAATTTACTTATACAACTAATTGGAATTTCTAGAGCATATGGGTGCAAAACTGTTTTGAAATAAATAATTGTTGATGATGAGTGTATCATTATTATTATTATTGTTGTGGTTGTTTGTTTGTTTACTTATTTAATTATTTATTATTTTTATTTAAATGTAAATTTTTATTTACATTTTTATTAATAGTTGCATATTATTGCTTTTTATGATGATTATAACAAATTTACATATATTTGTTTGTATTGTGTTACTGAATAATTTGTAAAAAGAAAGGCCAAAGCTCATCAGCAACTAACACTTGAGTTATAATGAGATAAAAACTTTCCAGAAAAGTAAAAACTGTCACTGTAGCAAAATAAGGAGGAAATTCCCTGTTAATACTCTTAATTTTGGAAAAATGTTAGATCAGCAGGTGTCTACAAACTTTTGGACAGTGTATTTCAGTTTGCTCTGTATAACATACTGATAATAACTAGTATAGTAAGTAAAGTTTGAATGATATACAGTACTGTACAAAGGTTTTATTCACTTGAGGACATTATTATATATAAAAAGCTATTTTTTCCAGTCTGGAAGTTTTTATTTACTCAGTAAACACTTTATTATTGAATATTAATCAGTATTAATAGAGTAAGTAGAGCTTTTACACTTTATTATTAAATATTAATCAGTATTAATAGAGTAAGTAGAGCTTTTACACTTTATTATTAAATATTAATCAGTATTAATAGAGAAGAGTTTTTACACTTTATTATTAAATATTAATCAGTATTAATAGAGAAGAGCTTTTACACTTTATTATTAAATATTAATCAGTATTAATAGAGTAAGTAGAGCTTTTACACTTTATTATTAAATATTAATCAGTATTAATAGAGTAAGTAATGCTTTTTCGTACGTCAGTGTGTTTATTTAACTCTTTCCAAGCTTCTCCTAAACAACCCAGTATTATTATCAGTTCTCATCTAATACCTGCTTTGACTGCTCAGTACTTCATTAAGATAAATCAAGAACTGAACACATTCATACAATGTCTGGGGGCGTCCAGGAGAAATCTGGAACCTAACTTTGTTCTTCAAACTGGATCAAGATCTGATCTACTTCTCTCACAATAACAAATTCATGTTACTTTGTATTGTATGTCTGATTATTTACATCTGTTCTAGTCAGATCTGCTCTTCTTACTGGTGATCAGACACTTATTGATAAAACTATCAGCTCAGGGTCCTCAGTCGTGTATATTGAAGATGATTATATTCAGTTTGGTAGGTGATGAGGTTCAGAGCTCTGGTTCTGTTCATGCTACTGTTAATTATAACGGGTCCTAACAGCAATCAGCGATCGATGATGATTCATCCCTCCTGTAAAGCGCAACAGGCAGCACGCTATCCAGCCCGAGTTTATGTGAGGACACAGTGGAGTACGGTTAGAATAAATCTGTTGCCAAGGTGACAGGAGAGCTTTCCCCTCTGGATGATCTGGTTCCGTAAAGGAAGAGACAGAGAGAGAGAGAGAGAATAAAGAGGATGAAGAAGAGAGAGAGGATGAGAATAGCTGTGAACGGAGCGTGTTAAGAAAATGGAGAAAGGCTCGAATCATGACTCACTCCAGGCAGCAGGTCTGAGTGTTAATGAGACGCCGCTGCTTCTGATTTCTCAATGAACAGCCTGAACCATCGTACAACCACTAAAGCACACGGCGCACCAGAGACTCACGCACAGCCTCCAACACAGTGCTCATCCTGGTCAGATACCTCCTGAACTAATGCTAACAGTGGTCCTCCTTCACAGTTCTTCTGGGCCACATCTGGTTAATTTACTCTGTTTGGACAAAGATGGTCAGTCTTGATGTTCAGCTTCATGACAGTCGCCCCATGCCCAGAATCTGCCCCATGCCCAGAATCTGCCCCATGCCCAGAATCTGCCCCATGCCCAGAATCTGCCCCATGCCCAGGAGATAATGGTCAGGCCATCTGGAAAGGTCCTTCATCTGGACGCTGTTGACAGTTTTGGTTTGTGGACTATTCTCAGTGTTTGAACACTCCAGCAGCACTGCTGTGTCTGATCCACTCACACCAGCACAACACACACTCACTGCAGTGCTAAGAATGATCCACTTCCCTAATAGTATCTGCTCTGTGGTGGTCCTGTGGTGGTCCTGATCATTAAAGAACAGAGTAATAAAGTATACAGAGAATCAGATGAACTACAGTCTGTAAGTGGAGCTCCTGTATGGTCAGTGGAGCTGATACAGTGGACAGTAAGTGGAGGTCCTGTATGGTCAGTGGAGCTGATACAGTGGACAGTGAGTGTAGGTTCTGTATGGTCAGTGGAGCTAATACAGTGGACAGTGAGTGGAGGTCCTGTATGGTCAGTGGAGCTGATACAGTGGTCAGTGAGTGGAGGTCCTGTATGGTCAGTGGAGCTGATACAGTGGTCAGTGAGTGGAGGTCCTGTATGGTCAGTGGAGCTGATACAGTGGACAGTGAGTATAGGTCCTGTATGGTCAGTGGAGCTGATACAGTGGACAGTGAGTGGAGATAGTAGGGGTGTAAGAAAATATTAAATATTGTGATATTATATTTAGTGATACTGTATCGATTCTCAAAAACACAGTATCGATACACAGATTCCTGGCAGACAGTGAATCATTGTGTGTTGTGTTTAAACCTCTGACCACTAGAGGGCAGTGTTGTAATCCATTTTCAGCTCCACTCCAACATTAACAAGCAGCACAAGGACGCAGTGCTATTGTAAACATTAATAAACCTGTTCATACAGTGGTGTGTTTTAATAGTAAAATTTTAAAAAATCGCAATATATTACTTTGCTTGCAGTATCGCCAGGTTCTTGCCAACACACAGCTCTATAGGTTATAATGTTATGGCTGATGTTCTCCAGGCTGTTGACTCCCACAGTTGACTCAGCGAGTCAGGTTCCTCTGAAGACCTGAGTGTTTTAGAGCTGATTAACGCTGAACCCTGAATCTTAGCTGGTTGGAACAGGTGTGTTAGATCAGCGTGGGAAGGTAACGAACGCTCAGTCGAGTCTTCAGTTGAGTGCTGATCTGAGGCCTGAGAGGAACTCCTCTCTGAGTCTTAATTACTGTAATTCTGGATTCGGTGTGTGAGTACGTGGTTTTTCACTGTTCAGAGAGCAGTGAGAGATCGCCGAGCACAGCCAGCGTCTAATAACTGTAATCACAGCATCATGGGTGAACAAAGTGCTCGTGCGGAGACAGACAGAGTAATTACACACCAGCCTTTATTTAGTTCCTCTTACAGCTTCACTGCCTTCCTCAGCGCAGCACTGCTGTTCAGCTGGGAGCCCGAACACGGCATCGCCGCCAGAGTGGAGAACAGAGTAGAGTCTGAGACCCTGAGCTGATAAGTGTGTCTGATCAGCAGTGAGAACAGCAGATCTGATTAGAACAGATGTAAATAATCCTGTATACAATACAAAGTAACATGAATATCTCCTGATGCTGAGAAACACACACCTGTACACCCCCATTTTACAGCCGTACACACGGTTACTGGATCCTGGTCAGGCTGAGCTGTCGTGAACATCTCCTGAGCTTCTGAAAGACTGACCGTCTGTCTAACAGACCCAAATGATCAGATGTGTCCAGGTGGGTGCGTGAAATCATAACCTAAACATAATGAGACGTGATAAACGTTATCTAACCCCCAACTGCTCCCCGGGTACTGTAGATAGGGCTGCCCACCACTCCGGACAAGTGTGCTCACTGCCCCCTAGTGTGTGTGTTCACTAGTGTTTGTCTATGTGGATGTTTCACTGCCCCCTAGTGTGTGTGTTCACTAATGTGTGTGTATGTGGATGTTTTACTGCCCTCTAGTGTGTGTGTTCACTAATGTGTGTGTATGTGGGTGTTTCACTGCCCCCTAGTGTGTGTGTTCACTAGTGTGTGTGTATGTGGGTGTTTCACTGCCCCCTAGTGTATGTGTTCACTAGTGTGTGTGTTTCACTGCCCCCTAGTGTGTGTATTCACTAGTGTGTGTGTATGTGGGTGTTTCACTGCCCCCTAGTGTGTGTGTTCACTAATGTGTGTGTATGTGGGTGTTTTACTGCCCCCTAGTGTGTGTGTTCCCTAATGTGTGTGTGTGTGGGTGTTTCATTGCCCCCTAGTGTGTGTGTTCACTAGTGTGTGTGTATGTGGGTGTTTCACTGCCCCTAGTGTGTGTGTTCACTAGTGTGTGTGTTCCACTGCCCCCTAGTGTGTGTGTTCACTAGTGTGTGTGTATGTGGGTGTTTCACTGCCCCCTAGTGTTTGTGTTCACTAGTGTGTGTGTATGTGGGTGTTTCACTGCCCCCTAGTGTGTGTGTTCACTAGTGTGTGTGTGTGTGTGTGTATGTGGGGGTTTCATTGCCCCCTAGTGTTTATGTTCACTAGTGCATGTGTGTATGTGGGTGTTTCATTGCCCCCTAGTGTTTGTGTTCACTAGTATGTGTGTAGGTGGGTGTTTCACTGCCCCCTAGTGTGTGTGTTCACTAATGTGTGTGTAGTATCTGCTCTGTGGTGGTCCTGTGGGGGTCCTGATCATTAAAGAACAGAGTAATAAAGTATACAGAGAATCAGATGAACTACAGTCTGTAAGTGGAGCTCCTGTATGGTCAGTGGAGCTGATACAGTGGACAGTGAGTGGAGGTCCTGTATGGTCAGTGGAGCTGATACAGTGGACAGTGAGTGGAGGTCCTGTATGGTCAGTGGAGCTGATACAGTGGACAGTGAGTGGAGGTCCTATATGGTCAGTGGAGCTGATACAGTGGTCAGTGAGTGGAGGTCCTGTATGGTCAGTGGAGCTGATACAGTGGACAGTGAGTGGAGGTCCTGTATGGTCAGTGGAGCTGATACAGTGGACAGTGAGTGGAGGTCCTGTATGGTCAGTGGAGCTGATACAGTGGACAGTGAGTGGAGGTCCTGTATGGTCAGTGGAGCTGATACAGTGGACAGTGAGTGGAGGTCCTGTATGGTCAGTGGAGCTGATACAGTGGACAGTGAGTGGAGGTCCTGTATGGTCAGTGGAGCTGATACAGTGGACAGTGAGTGGAGGTCCTGTATGGTCAGTGGAGCTGATACAGTGGACAGTGAGTGGAGGTCCTGTATGGTCAGTGGAGCTGATACAGTGGTCAGTGAGTGGAGGTCCTGTATGGTCAGTGGAGCTGATACAGTGGACAGTGAGTGGAGATATGGGGGGTGGTTTAATGTTATGGCTGACCTGTGTATATTTAATGAAAGTTAAATAGAAATTCTCACAGCTGTACTCCTAGAAACTCCTGTACATGATGTTTCTTCTCTTCTAACAAACCAGCCAGATAATTATTGAGCTCCTTGTGAGCGGTACAGGTCTCAGATCAGGGAGAAGTGCCCCAACTCGGACTCTGTACAGGATTATTAATGGCACAATCACAGGTCCTGCAAGGGTCAGTCACTGAACGAGTCCAGGAACTACAGTCAGATTCCCGAGTATCTGATCTCAGAACGTCCCAGGCTCTGCCACTGAGTGCCTCTGACCCCTGTTCAGCTGGACAGTAGCTGGGCGCCAAGCCAGCACCACTGCATTACAGCAGCAGAGGACCGGCATCAGCGTCAGCTGGATTTGCATATTTCATTATGTCACAAACGAGGATTTCATTACATCAGTCCTGAAACAGCCTCCGCCCCAGACGTACACGGAGATGACCGCTGGCACACCGGCGTGTTCAGGTCCTGTAAACTCATAACATTTAAAACAGTCCCGTTACAGACTGTAAGCAGCAGCTCTTCAAATATATATATATATAAACACCAATCAGCAATAACATTAATACCACTGTAGATCATCTGATTCTCTGTATACTTTATTACTCTGTTCATTAATGATCAGGACCCCCACAGGACCCCCACAGAGCAGATACTATTAGGGAGGTGGGTCATTCTCAGCACTGCAGTGACACTGACGTGGTGCTGGTGTGAGTGGATCAGACACAGCAGTGCTGCTGCTGGAGTGTTTAAGCTCCTCAGTGTCACTGCTGGACTGAGAACCGTCCACCAACCAAAACTATCCAGAACTTGTGTCCTGTGGGCGGGCGTCCTGTGTCCACTGATGAAGAACAAGAGGAACACAAACTGTGCAGCAGCAGATGAGCTACTGTCTCTGACTTTACATCTACAAGGTGGACCAGCAAGTAGTAGGAGTGTCTAATAGAGTGGACAGTGAGTGGACACAGTGTTTAAACTGCAGTGCTGAGAATGACCCACCTCCCTAATAGTATCTGCTCTGTGGTGGTCCTGTGGGGGTCCTGGCCTAACCCTAACTCTAACCCTGGTGGTTGTGTGTACATGTTGGTGGCAGAACTGAGAGGAGCTGACAGTGAGGTCTCGCTGGATGTCAGATCAGGAAGGGAAAAACAAATGACCTTCATTTTTATAGAACACCATCGCAGAACATGCCCTTTGAGGGAAACGCAGATGTTTATGTTCGTCCTTGTGTCTGTCCTTCCCGTCCTGACATACAACTCAACCTTGAAAAGCAGTGCAGCTGCGTGACTGCAGCACAACCTTAATCTGATGATCAGCCTACATACGAGTCAGAGTAGATCATATTTACATATGCAGGTTATAGAGGCCGTACTGCATTAACCCTACAGCTACCAGACTCACCCTACAGGATTAAACAACTAGAAATAAGATTTTTACTACTGATTTACACTCATAACATTAACTCCACCTCCACCCTGTATCTCCACTCACTGACCACTGTATCAGCTCCACTGACCATACAGGACCTCCACTCACTGTCCACTGTATCAGCTCCACTGACCATACAGGACCTCCACTCACTGTCCACTGTATCAGCTCCACTGACCATACAGGACCTCCACTCACTGTCCACTGTATCAGCTCCACTGACCATACAGGACCTCCACTCACTGTCCACTGTATCAGCTCCACTGACCATACAGGACCTCCACTCACTGTCCACTGTATCAGCTCCACTGACCATACAGGACCTCCACTCACTGTCCACTGTATCAGCTCCACTGACCATACAGGACCTCCACTCACTGTCCACTGTATCAGCTCCACTGACCATACAGGACCTCCACTCACTGTCCACTGTATCAGCTCCACTGACCATACAGGACCTCCACTCACTGTCCACTGTATCAGCTCCACTGACCATACAGGACCTCCACTCACTGTCCACTGTATCAGCTCCACTGACCATACAGGACCTCCACTCACTGTCCACTGTATCAGCTCCACTGACCATACAGGACCTCCACTCACTGTCCACTGTATCAGCTCCACTGACCATACAGGACCTACACTTACAGACTGTAGTTCATCTGATTCTCTGTATACTTTATTACTCTGTTCTTTAATGATCAGGACCCCCACAGAGCAGATACTATTAGGGAGGTGGATCATTCTCAGCACTGCAGTGACACTGTTGTGGTGGTGGTGTGTTAGTGTGTGTTGTGCTGATACGAGTGGATCAGACATAGCAGTGTCACTGCTGGACTGAGAATCGTCCACCAACCAAAACTGTCCAGACAGCAGTGTTCTGTGGGCGGCGTCCTGTGTCCACTGATGAAGAACTAGAGGAACACAAACTGTGCAGCAGCAGATGAGCTACTGTCTCTGACTTTACATCTACAAGGTGGACCAGCAAGTAGTAGGAGTGTCTAATAGAGTGGGCAGTAAACATGCTGGAAACGTTTAATGACAGGTTTGATGATCTTGGTTGATTCAGAGATAATAAATAGTGAATAAAAATGTTTATATTTGGGTTCTAGATAATGTGACCCCTGGTTCCCATCAGTAGTAAAGAAATCAGAGCAGTACATTTCTCTACACTTCATAGCAAACCACACGATACAGTCATTTGACAATAATGAAATTGCTCTGTTGTTGCACTAGGGGGCAGTGAAACACCCACGTATACACACACACTAGTGAACACACACACTAGAGAGCAGTGAAACACCCACCCACACACACACTAGTGAACACACACACTAGAGGGCCATGAAACACACACATACACACACACTCAAGTGAGCACACACACTAGGGGACAGTGAATCACTTATCCGGAGTGGTGGGCAGCCCTATCCACAGTACCGGGGGTGCAGTTGGGGGATTGGTGTTTGGTGTTCAAGAGCACGTTAGTCGTGTCCTGTCTGTTTAGAAGACTGAACTAGTGACACTGTGATAACAAGACTGCTTCCCAACATCATCCAGCTCAGACGACCCAACACTGAGCATCAAAACCTGCCGAGCAGCCAGACGTCCTTCTTTTGATGTTGGTCCTGATGTTCAGATCTTAAACACAATAAAACTTTTCTGTTCTAACTTCTAACCCAAGTTTCAAACTCCTGTTACTGTCCAAACTGAACACGGCGCTCAAAGCACGCGGGCTGGTCCAGATTTCTCTTCTTACAGACCAGTCCTAGTAGAATAATACACTTCTACACTATGAGACACACACGGCGTGTAAAGTCTATATAACTACAACGTCCTGACAGACGAATCAGAGAGACAACAAGCATTACATAACAACACCAACGACCCCAGAACGTTTAAATTAATAATGAGACACAGCGTGGGTTCAGTGCAGACCAGGACTAATGCAGCACCGCCATGACACGTCCATGCAAACG
>CM038725.1:1630088-1632588 GCA_021613375.1 Megaleporinus macrocephalus | reverse complement strand
ATGGTGGTGTAGTGGTTAGTACGGTGGTGTAGTGGTTAGTACGGTGGTGTAGTGGTTAGTACGGTGGTGTAGTGGTTAGTATGGTGGTGTAGTGGTTAGTACGGTGGTGTAGTGGTTAGTATGGTGGTGTAGTGGTTAGTACAGTGGTGTAGTGGTTAGTATGGTGGTGTAGTGATTAGTATGGTGGTGTAGTGGTTAGTATGGTGGTGTAGTGGTTAGTACAGTGGTGTAGTGGTTAGTATGGTGGTGTAGTGGTTAGTACGGTGGTGTAATGGTTCGTACGGTGGTGTAGTGGTTAGTACGGTGGTGTAGTGGTTAGTACGGTGGTGTAGTGGTTAGTATGGTGGTGTAGTGGTTAGTATGGTGGTGTAGTGGTTAGTACGGTGGTGTAGTGGTTAGTATGGTGGTGTAGTGGTCAGTATGGTGGTGTAGTGGTTAGTATGGTGGTGTAGTGGTTAGTATGGTGGTGTAGTGGTTAGTACGGTGGTGTAGTGGTCAGTATGGTGGTGTAGTGGTTAGTACGGTGGTGTAGGGGTTAGTATGGTGGTGTAGTGGTTAGTACGGTGGTGTAGTGGTCAGTATGGTGGTGTAGTAGTTAGTATGGTGGTGTAGTGGTTAGTATGGTGGTGTAGTGGTTAGTATGGTGGTGTAGTGGTTAGTATGATGGTGTAGTAGTTAGTATGGTGGTGTAGTGGTTAGTATGGTGGTGTAGTGGTTAGTATGCTGGTGTAGTAGTTAGTATGGTGGTGTAGTGGTTAGTATGGTGGTGTAGTGGTTAGTACGGTGGTGTAGTGGTTAGTATGGTGGTGTAGTAGTTAGTATGGTGGTGTAGTGGTTAGTATGGTGGTGTAGTGGTTAGTACGGTGGTGTAGTGGTTAGTATGCTGGTGTAGTAGTTAGTATGGTGGTGTAGTGGTTAGTATGGTGGTGTAGTGGTTAGTACGGTGGTGTAGTGGTTAGTATAGTGGTGTAGTGGTTAGTATGCTGGTGTAGTAGTTAGTATGGTGGTGTAGTGGTTAGTATGGTGGTGTAGTGGTTAGTACGGTGGTGTAGTGGTTAGTACGGTGGTGTAGTGGTTAGTATGCTGGTGTAGTGGTTAGTATGGTGGTGTAGTGGTTAGTATGCTGGTGTAGTGGTTAGTATGCTGGTGTAGTGGTTAGTATGGTGGTGTAGTGGTTAGTATGCTGGTGTAGTGGTTAGTATGCTGGTGTAGTGGTTAGTATGGTGGTGTAGTGGTTAGTATGGTGGTGTAGTGGTTAGTATGCTGGTGTAGTGGTTAGTATGGTGGTGTAGTGGTCAGTATGGTGGTGTAGTGGTCAGTTTCCTCCCACAGTCCAAACACATGCATTGGGATCCTCACTCTAAACTGACTGTAGGTGTGAGTGTGTGTCCATGGTGTATCCTGAATTCGCCTGATGACGCTGGATAAGTCACTGTGACTGTATGTGGGTTTGTGTCTGTGTGTGAAATGAGTGGTTAGATCTGCTGTGTGTTCTGGTTAAAGCTCAGTGAGGAACATCAACCTGTTCTTAATCCCTTCAGACCGAGCGTGCTGCTAAATTAGCTTACATGCTCCATCCTCTCAATCACTCACAGACCTCCCTCCTACAGCACACACGCTCCTCACTGTCTGTCTGTCTGTCACGCAAACACAGGGCCGAGGAGGGAGGAGTATCAGCTGGAGGTTTAATGTATTATCTTGTATGTTCAGGTGTTTCCACAGGGACCAGGTCAACCAGCAGTAAACAGAAGATAAAAACAGCAGACAGCATAGATGTGACCCATCTTATTACATGGAGGTTGGATGGAGAAGCTCACTAAACTTTATGGATACTCAGTGAACCTAGCATACATGTAGACTTTGAAGAAATAACCTTATTTAGGTCTTTAGGTTCTTCTAGGAAACCCTGATTGCCTGAGAGCTCCATAAATCTACAGGCATTCTGAGGTTCCTGTATGAGCTTATAGACCATCAAGGGTTCCTCCAGTAGCACAAATAAATTAGAGGGTCTATTAGAGGTACTTACACAGATCATCCATATCATTAAAGCCATATCCTTATTTCCACTGTATCAGCTCCACTGACCATACAGGACCTCCACTCACTGTCCACTGTATCAGCTCCACTGACCATACAGGACCTACACTCACTGTCCACTGTATCAGCTCCACTGACCATACAGGACCTCCACTCACTGTCCACTGTATCAGCTCCACTGACCATACAGGACCTCCACTCACTGTCCACTGTATCAGCTCCACTGACCATACAGGACCTCCACTCACTGTCCACTGTATCAGCTCCACTGACCATACAGGACCTACACTCACTGTCCACTGTATCAGCTCCACTGACCATATAGGACCTACACTCACTGTCCACTGTATCAGCTCCACTGACCATACAGGACCTCCACTCACTGTCCACTGTATCAGCTCCACTGACCATACAGGAGCTCCACTCACTGTCCACTGTATCAGCTCCACTGACCATATAGGAC
>CM038725.1:1605088-1627588 GCA_021613375.1 Megaleporinus macrocephalus | reverse complement strand
GAGAGAGAGAGTGTATGGGTGACTGTGTGTGTGTGTGTTCAAGTGTATGTATGTGTGTGTGTGTGTGTGTGTGTTCAAGTGTATGTATGTATGTATGTATGTGTGTGTGTGTGTGTGTGTGAGTATGTGTGTAAATGAGAGAGTGTGTGTGGGTGACTGTGTGTGTGTTCAAGTGTGTGTGTGTGTGTGTGTGTGTGTGTGTGTGTGTGTTCAAGTGTTTGTATGTGTATGTGTGTGTTTGTGTGTGTGTGAGAGAGAGAAAGAGAGAGCCAGAGCGGGTGTGTGAGTGTGTTTGTGTGAGAGTGTGTGTATGTGTGTGTATATGTGTGTGTGTGTGTGTGTGTGTGTGTGTGTGTTCAAGTGTTTGTATGTGTATGTGTATGTGTGTGTTTGTGTGTGTGAGAGAGAGAGAGAGAGATAGTGTGTGTGTGAGTCTGTGTGTAAGAGAGAGTGTTTGGTTGACTGTGTGTGTGTGTGTGTGTTCAAGTGTATGTGTGTGTGAGAGAGAGAGTAAAAGTACTCCAGTAAAGTATAAATAACCAACATTTCTATTTAAGTAAGGTAACAAAGTATTTGTACTTCATTACTTGACACGTCTGAACTTTAGTTTGTCTGCAGACGTTCAGTGACAGTTTATTAAGATAATATTAATCAAGTCCTGTATTTTTACTGGGGTTAAAACTGCTGTAGTTAATTTTTTATGAATGTGTGTCTAAAACTGTGCAGCATTTTTATTAATTTATTTTTATTTAAACGTAATTGAAATAGAAACCTCTAACAGTGTTTTAATGGCATATATGTACTGCTGATAATAATCCAATGAAAATATAATAAAAATATTTTGGAAGTAATTTAATAATCATGTTTGCGCTGTATGTTGATCTGCGGACCAATCACAGCGCAGGGGGCGGGGCGAGCCGGACTACAGGGAAAAAAACATTTCCTCCCACGTGACCGTGAGGGCGTCACATGACTGTGTTTGGCCGAGCGCAGACATGGCTGCTCACTTGTCTTACGGGAGAGTGAATTTAAACATTTTGCGAGAAGCTGCGAGGAAGGAGCTTCGAGAGTTCCTGGATAAGTGTGCTGGCAGTAAGGTAGAGTAGATATTTCAGAATTCCGGGGCTGTTATTAACCTTACTCAGCGTTTAACGACCTTTATACTCCGCTAACATCCGCTAGCTTCTCAGTAGCTGCGACTTTAATATCATATAATAATCCTCTGTATCTCCACCTCACTGTCCACTGTATCAGCTCCACTGACCATACAGGACCTCCACTCACTGTCCACTGTATCAGCTCCACTGACCATACAGGACCTACACTCACTGTCCACTGTATCAGCTCCACTGACCATACAGGACCTACACTCACTGTCCACTGTATCAGCTCCACTGACCATACAGGACCTCCACTCACTGTCCACTGTATCAGCTCCACTGACCATACAGGAGCTACACTCACTGTCCACTGTATCAGCTCCACTGACCATACAGGAGCTCCACTCACAGACTGTAGTTCATCTGATTCTCTGTATACTTTATTACTTTGTTCTTTAATGATCAGGACCCCCACAGGACCACCACAGAGCAGATACTATTAGGGAGGTGGCTCATTCTCAGCACTGCAGTGACACTGACCTGGTGCTGGTGTGAGTAGATCAGACACAGCAGTGCTGCTGCTGGAGTGTTTAAACACTGTGTCCACTCATTGTCCACTCTATTAGATACTCCTACTACTTGCTGGTCCACCTTGTAGATGTAAAGTCAGAGACAGTAGCTCATCTGCTGCTGCACAGTTTGTGTTCCTCTAGTTCTTCATCAGTGGACACAGGACGCCGCCCACAGGACACTGCTGTCTGGATAGTTTTGGTTGGTGGACGATTCTCAGTCCAGCAGCGACACTGAGGTGTTTAAACACTCCAGAAGCAGCACTGCTGTGTCTGATCCACTCACACCAGCACAACACACACTAACTAACACACCACCACCACGTCAGTGTCACTGCTGAGAATGAGCCACCTCCCTAATAGTATCTGCTCTGTGGGGGTCCTGTATAGTCAGTGGAGCTGATACAGTGAGTGGAGATACAGGGAGGTGGGTTTAAAGCTGATCTGTGCACAGCAGTGAATTTTATAGAAACATGATTAGATTAATGATGTCTGATTTTCATGGTCAGCAGTATCAGCAGGGCCTCCTCTCGTACTCGGTGATGAAGGTTTAGTGTGTTTGTTTGTGTCTGATCTGCTGTTGTTTATAAAAGTGTGTTTCAGTTTTGTGTCTGTTGTTTGTTTGTAGGCCATCGTCTGGGACGAGTACCTCACTGGACCGTTTGGGTTAATAGCTCAGTATTCTTTGTTAAAGGTGAGAAAAAAAATATTATAAACTATCCAGACATCATACTTAACGCATGATTTGAGTTTTACTGGATAAAAATATTTCAAAGAGATTATAGATTGCATTGTGGTTGTTGCTGTTATTATTATTGTTGTTGTTGTTGTTGTTAGTAGTAGTTATTATTATTATTGTTGTTGTTGTTGTTGTTGTTTTTATTAGTAGTAGTTATTATTATTATTATTAGTAGTAGTAGTAGTTATTATTATTAGTAGTAGTAGTAGTAGTAGTAGTAGTAGTTATTATTAGTATTATTATTATTATTATTAGTCGTAGTAGTATTATTTTCCAAACTCACCGACCCACTCACTCACCGACACACTTCCCCATATACAAACCCACTCACTCATCGACCCACTCACTCACTGACCCACCCACTCACTCACTCACTCACTCACCAACTCCCTCACTCACTCACCAACCCACTCACTCACTCACTCACTCACTCACTTACCGACCCACTCACTCACCGACACACTTCCCCATATACAAACCCACTCACTCATCGACCCACTCACTCACTGACCCACCCACTCACTCACTCACTCACTCACCAACTCCCTCACTCACTCACCAACCCACTCACTCACTCACTCACTCACTCACTTACCGACTCACTCACTCACCGACACACTCCCCCATATACAAACCCACTCACTCATCGACCCACTCACTCACCGTCTCACTCACTCACCGACACACTTCCCCATATACAAACCCACTCACTCATCGACCCACTCACTCACCGTCTCACTCACTCACCGACACACTTCCCCATATACAAACCCACTCACTCATCGACCCACTCACTTACTGACCCACCCACTCACTCACTTACTCACTTACCGACCCACTCACTCACTCACCGACTCCCTCACTCACTCACCAACCCACTCACTCACTCATTCACTCACTTACCGACTCACTCACTCACCGACACACTCACCCATATACAAACCCACTCACTCACTGACCCAGTCCCTCACTCACTTACTGACCCACCCACTCACTCACTTACCGACCCACTCACTCACTCACCGACTCCCTCACTCACTCACCAACCCACTCACTCACTCACCGTCTCACTCACTCACCGACACACTTCCCCATATACAAACCCACTCACTCACCGACTCACTCACTCACCGACACATTTCCCCATATACAAACCCACTCACTCATCGACCCACTCACTCACTCACCGACTCCCTCACTCACTCACCAACCCACTCACTCACTCACTCACTCACCGACCCACTCACTTACCGACACACTCCCCCATATACAAACCCACTCACTCATCGACCCACTCACTCACTCACCGACTCCCTCACTCACTCACCAACCCACTCACTCACTCACTCACTCACCGACCCACTCACTTACCGACACACTCCCCCATATACAAACCCACTCACTCACCGACCCACTCACTTGCTCGCTCACTGACCCACTCACTCACTTACCGACTCATTCACTCACCGACCCACTCACTCACTCACCGACCCACTCACTCACTCACTCAACGACCCACTCACTCACTCACTCACCGACCCACTCACTCACTTACCGACTCATTCACTCACCGACCCACTCACTCACTCACCGACCCACTCACTCACTCACCGACCCACTCACTCACTCACTCACCGACCCACTCACTCACTTACCGACTCACTCACTCACCGACCCACTCACTCACTCACCGACCCACTCACTCACTCAATGACCCACTCACTCACTCATCGACCCACTCACTCACTCACCGACCCACTCACTCACTCAATGACCCACTCACTCACTCATCGACCCACTCACTCACTCACCGACTCACTCACTTACTCACCGACTCACTCACTTACAAACCCACTCACCCACTCACCCACCTAGTCAATAAAATATTAAAATATTAACCCTCTCTAATAAACAAGCTGTCCGACAAACAGGAAACCAAACCTGATATGTCTGCAAATGAGACCCTCGCTGAATCCCCCCTCCCCTCCATTCATAGACAACCTCTGGCCCTGAGTGTCTGTGATGAGTTGTTATGTTTGTTATGCTGCTGTACAGATTCATAGGGAATCGTAACTCACTGCCAAACCCAGAGACACCAGATCTCTGCCCATCATCTGTTTCATGTGGAAGTGGGTTTAAGCCCCTCACTGTGACAGACACTGTAACGCACGGCTCCTGGTATTGTAGAGTAAGTGATGAGTCGCTGAGTTCAGCTCTTTCTCTTCAAGGAACATGAGGTGGAGAAAATGTTCACGCTGAAAGGGGGACGAGTGCCCCCCGCTGACGTCAAGAACATTATCTTCTTTGTCCGTCCGAGGTTGGAGTTGATGGACATCATTGCGGAGAATGTGATGAGGTCAGTGTTTCTCTCTGTGTCTGTGTGAATGTGAGAGGTGTTGATGGGTTCCAGCAGAGAAGGTGGGTACTAGAAACCAAGAAGATTAAAGACTGTATGAACACATATATATCATATATCATATACACATATAGGTTTTTTATTAAGCTTAAAGATAGGGTGAGGATCATATGGGGGGAGGCTCAGAGTAGAGCCGTTACTCCTCCACATGGAGAAGAACCAGTTGAGGTAGTTCAGGCATCTGGTTAGAATGCCTTCTGGACGCCTCCCTGTGGACACCTTGGTGTCCCCTGTTGGATTCTGTTTTATCTTTTCCAGCGTGATCACAAGAATGTATTCAAGTTCAGTGTAAATAGTAGGGGTGTAAGAAAATATCAACATATGATATTATATTTAGTGAAACTGTATTAATTCTCAAACACACAGTATCGATACACAGATTTCTGGCAGACAGTGACTTATTGTGTGTTGTGTTTAAACCTCTGACCACTAGATGGCAGTGTTGTAATCCATTTTCAGCTCCACTCCAACATTAACAAGCAGCACAAGGACGCAGTGCTATTGTAAACATTGATAAACCTGTTCATACAGTGGTGTGTTTTATTCGTAAGACATAAAAAATCTCAGTATATCACTCTGCTTGTAATATTGATATATATTGATATATATTGATATATATTGAATCGTTACCGCCGTGTCATGATACGTATTGGATCGCCAAGTTCTTCCCAATACACAGCCTTCTTAGATTTGCGTCCTTGTTTGTTTAAACTTTGCTATAAGACTTTAAATCACTACACTTTGGCTCTACAGCCGCATTCACGCCAGGTTCAGTCATTTCTTTCAATCGCATTGCTGCGTGTCTGATATGTACTGTATGAATGAACACCACATATAAAAATCTGAAAAATCTGAGAATGTCAGATTGGATGTGTTTTGCTGTTCACACTGACACACAGACACACATCTGTGTCACGTACGTTTTACCTGCTGCAGCCAGAGTGAGTTTTTTTCACAGCCTAGCTTCCACGCGTGGTCCCTTTAAGACTGATATCATCGCTGATCGAAGAAAAACATGTACTTCCATTTTTGTCGATTTTTATTTTCCTATATTATTTGAACACGAGAGCTGCTCTTAATATCCTGTGGAAGTTTCAGGATGAGTGGACCAATAGAAACGCTCTAACATCACTCAGACTAAAACCTCTTTACATAAACCTACACTGAAACTGAAAGTTAAGACTTGTTTTTTTATGTAAATCACCTCTGTTCTGATTGGCTGACCCCCTTTAGAGAGCCATGCATTTGGTCTTGTTTACGTAGTGCATCAAATTAAAAAAAATTATATATTTTTGCTTTTTTTCCAAAGAATACAAGTATGTTATATATTTTGTATATCACCGCTGTATGTCTAGAACTTGGTAAGTTTACAGGAGAGACCAAAAACCTTCTTCACTTTCAATGGAGGTCAATATCAAGAGTTTTTATTGTAAGTGACTTTGGAGCATTTCTATTGGTCCATTCATCATAAAACATAAAACACAGCATATAAGGAACTGCTGTCGTGTTCAAATCATATATAAATATAGAAATGATATAAAATATAATGATAGAGGTGCTTGTTTCTTCTTTAAAACAGTGATGATGTTCTCTGTATGATCGAGGAAGTTCTCGCTCCTGTCTCTCTTCTGCTTTGCAGTGAGGATAAGATGCAGCCCCCGCGGGAGTTCCACATTCTGTTCGTGCCTCGGAGGAGTCTGCTGTGTGAGCAGCGTCTGAAAGAGCAGGGCGTGCTCAACTCCTTCACCAACATCGACGAATACATCCTGGACCTCATCCCGTACGATGGAGATCTGCTGTCCATGGAGTCTGAGAGCGCCTTCCGGGTACGAAGTAGAGCTTCTTATATCCGTCCCAACCCGACGAGACTCTCTACTATGAGAGCAATACATTCTATAAAGTCCATTCAGTCTATGTAAACGACTGTAGTAGTAAGGATGAAGTGTTTGGTATCTTGAGTCACACAAGTACTTCAGTAAAATACTACTGGGTTCATACTCTGCTGAGTATTTTCTAAGGACAGGAACTGGTACTGTCTAGAGCCCCCTGTAGCCCCGTAGCCCCATCTATTCCAGGCGTGGATGGAAGACGTCTGAAGGGATGTTGAGCCATGCCGTCTGGATAGCCCCCCCAAAGCTCTGTGGTATGTGTAGGTGCAGGGTCTCGGTGTGAATGTATCTCTCCACTACATCTTATTACTGCTCAGCTCTCATTGGCCACACTGTTTGTTAGAACCCTCTAGAATGCTTCATAAACCAGTTCCACGTAACCTGGACCTGGACGCTGCATTCATTATCCTGCTGGAATGTCCTGATTGTGGGGGGACATGAAGTCCACGGAGGGCTGCAGCTGGTCACTAAGCAGTGAAACGTGGCAACAGTAGTGACTGACCTGTTTAGGAGAACCAGTGGACCCATGAGAACCCAGCCAACACAGCTGACACAGTTGATGCCCTGCTCTTCTCTAGGGCCCCCTGGTAGGGGCTGTCATAACCAGGGCCCTCTAAAATGATGCCCCCCTCTTTCCAAGGACCCCTTATAGCCAGAAGTCAAAAGTCAGAGGAGCGCCACAATGGCTAGCACAAAGCATGGCTAGCGCCCCCAAGAGGCCCTGGGGTCAAAGTCCCTAAAAGTCAGAGGGTCCTTAAAATGGGGGGCCCTCGGAAATAAAAACATATTGTATCATAAATGTTGTTAGGCATCAGAAAATGTTTTGGGCCAGGGCCTGACGGCGCCCCTGGGCACTGGCCCCACTGGCCCTACTGGCCCGGTCAGTAATCCAGCCATGCAGTCAGTGGTAATTGTGCTTTTACAGACCTGCAAGTCCCCCCCACCCATCTCACACACACACACACACACACACACACACACACACACACACACACACACACACACACACACTATGACAGTCCCTGGCATTTAATTATGCTAACAGTCTGGATGGACTTTTGCTTCCTCAGACCAGAGAATGCAGCATCCATCGTTTCCATAAACAGTCTGACCTTTAGGCTTTAATTCCAGTTTTTGGAATTGGCTTTGTTTTTCTCTCTGTTTTATAGATAACAGTATCAGAAATTACACAAAGAGGAGATGTTTACAAAAAAATGGTAAAAAAATTAGGTTTATTTAAAAAGAACTAATAAAACCAAATACTGAACTTTTACATAAATCTGTGTTAAATATGTGTTTCCTGTTGTTCTTATTGACTAAATTTTAAATTAATAAAACTCTGATCTCTGACTGTAAGAACTGTAGAACACAAAGTCCCAGAATTTCTCCTGTGAATGTCCTAAAAAGTGTACGAACCCCCCAGATATGCGAATTAGTGCCTAAAGTGATAGGTGTGGAGCTGCAGGAGCTCTATAACAGACCATAATACCGAACACGACGGCAGTGTTGTGATGCTAGGCTGACTGGTTTAGTATATGAGCTGCGGGGAGAGAGGAACTGGTGCCGGAGCTGTACAGAGAGGTAGACTGTTGTGCTGGGTGGTAACCGTCTCTTCAGAATCAGAATCAGAATCAGAATCAGAATCAGAAATACTTTATTGATCTCAGGGGGAAATGTAGTTATTACAGAAGCAGCAGTTGGTTATATAGAAGAATAAACACTCTAATAATAATTTACAACATAAAAGAGAAATTTGTAGTATGTACACATATATAAGTCTTAAATACAATAAAGGAGTAAAAGGTAAAGTGACTGTGGCACATATATAGTCTTATATTACAATAGAATAATAAAATATAAAGGGACTGTCTATAATATTAAGTACAGATATACTGTATACAGCAGTAAGAGTTTAGAGGTAAGAAGTTATTGCACATTTGAGTTTTTACACAGATAATTAAATTATTGTTCTATTGTTAATACTGTACATGTGAAAGGTGTCGTACGTTAAGAGAGGAGTTATAAAGTCTGATAGTTAAGAGAGGAGTTATAAAGTCTGATAGTTAAGAGAGGAGTTATAAAGTCTGATAGTTAAGAGAGGAGTTATAAAGTCTGATAGTTAAGAGAGGAGTTATAAAGTCTGATAGTTAAGAGAGGAGTTATAAAGTCTGATAGTTAAGGGAGGAGTTATAAAGTCTGATAGTTAAGGGAGGAGTTATAAAGTCTGATAGTTAAGAGAGGAGTTATAAAGTCTGATAGTTAAGAGAGGAGTTATAAAGTCTGATAGTTAAGAGAGGAGTTATAAAGTCTGATAGTTAAGGGAGGAGTTATAAAGTCTGATGGTTAAGGGAGGAGTTATAAAGTCTGATAGTTAAGAGAGGAGTTATAAAGTCTGATAGTTAAGGGAGGAGTTATAAAGTCTGATAGTTAAGAGAGGAGTTATAAAGTCTGATAGTTAAGGGAGGAGTTATAAAGTCTGATAGTTAAGGGAGGAGTTATAAAGTCTGATAGTTAAGAGAGGAGTTATAAAGTCTGATAGTTAAGGGAGGAGTTATAAAGTCTGATGGTTAAGGGAGGAGTTATAAAGTCTGATAGTTAAGAGAGGAGTTATAAAGTCTGATAGTTAAGAGAGGAGTTATAAAGTCTGATAGTTAAGAGAGGAGTTATAAAGTCTGATAGTTAAGGGAGGAGTTATAAAGTCTGATAGTTAAGGGAGGAGTTATAAAGTCTGATGGTTAAGGGAGGAGTTATAAAGTCTGATAGTTAAGAGAGGAGTTATAAAGTCTGATAGTTAAGGGAGGAGTTATAAAGTCTGATGGTTAAGGGAGGAGTTATAAAGTCTGATAGTTAAGAGAGGAGTTATAAAGTCTGATAGTTAAGGGAGGAGTTATAAAGTCTGATAGTTAAGGGAGGAGTTATAAAGTCTGATAGTTAAGAGAGGAGTTATAAAGTCTGATAGTTAAGGGAGGAGTTATAAAGTCTGATAGTTAAGGGAGGAGTTATAAAGTCTGATAGTTAAGGAAGGAGTTATAAAGTCTGATAGTTAAGAGAGGAGTTATAAAGTCTGATAGTTAAGGGAGGAGTTATAAAGTCTGATAGTTAAGGGAGGAGTTATAAAGTCTGATAGTTAAGAGAGGAGTTATAAAGTCTGATAGTTAAGGGAGGAGTTATAAAGTCTGATGGTTAAGGGAGGAGTTATAAAGTCTGATAGTTAAGAGAGGAGTTATAAAGTCTGATAGTTAAGGGAGGAGTTATAAAGTCTGATGGTTAAGAGAGGAGTTATAAAGTCTGATAGTTAAGAGAGGAGTTATAAAGTCTGATAGTTAAGAGAGGAGTTATAAAGTCTGATAGTTAAGAGAGGAGTTATAAAGTCTGATAGTTAAGAGAGGAGTTATAAAGTCTGATAGTTAAGAGAGGAGTTATAAAGTCTGATAGTTAAGGGAGGAGTTATAAAGTCTGATGGTTAAGGGAGGAGTTATAAAGTCTGATAGTTAAGAGAGGAGTTATAAAGTCTGATAGTTAAGAGAGGAGTTATAAAGTCTGATGGTTAAGAGAGGAGTTATAAAGTCTGATGGTTAAGAGAGGAGTTATAAAGTCTGATAGTTAAGGGAGGAGTTATAAAGTCTGATGGTTAAGAGAGGAGTTATAAAGTCTGATGGTTAAGGGAGGAGTTATAAAGTCTGATAGTTAAGAGAGGAGTTATAAAGTCTGATAGTTAAGAGAGGAGTTATAAAGTCTGATAGTTAAGGGAGGAGTTATAAAGTCTGATAGTTAAGGGAGGAGTTATAAAGTCTGATAGTTAAGAGAGGAGTTATAAAGTCTGATAGTTAAGAGAGGAGTTATAAAATCTGATAGTTAAGGGAGGAGTTATAAAGTCCGATAGTTAAGAGAGGAGTTATAAAGTCTGATAGTTAAGAGAGGAGTTATAAAGTCTGATAGTTAAGAGAGGAGTTATAAAGTCTGATGGTTAAGGGAGGAGTTATAAAGTCTGATAGTTAAGGGAGGAGTTATAAAGTCTGATAGTTAAGAGAGGAGTTATGAAGTCTGATAGTTAAGGGAGGAGTTATAAAGTCTGATGGTTAAGAGAGGAGTTATAAAGTCTGATAGTTAAGAGAGGAGTTATGAAGTCTGATGGTTAAGGGAGGAGTTATAAAGTCTGATGGTTAAGGGAGGAGTTATAAAGTCTGATAGTTAAGGGAGGAGTTATAAAGTCTGATGGTTAAGGGAGGAGTTATAAAGTCTGATAGTTAAGGGAGGAGTTATAAAGTCTGATAGTTAAGAGAGGAGTTATGAAGTCTGATAGTTAAGGGAGGAGTTATAAAGTCTGATAGTTAAGAGAGGAGTTATAAAGTCTGATGGTTAAGGGAGGAGTTATAAAGTCTGATAGTTAAGGGAGGAGTTATAAAGTCTGATGGTTAAGGGAGGAGTTATAAAGTCTGATAGTTAAGAGAGGAGTTATAAAGTCTGATAGTTAAGAGAGGAGTTATAAAGTCTGATAGTTAAGAGAGGAGTTATAAAGTCTGATAGTTAAGAGAGGAGTTATAAAGTCTGATAGTTAAGAGAGGAGTTATAAAGTCTGATAGTTAAGGGAGGAGTTATAAAGTCTGATAGTTAAGAGAGGAGTTATAAAGTCTGATAGTTAAGAGAGGAGTTATAAAGTCTGATAGTTAAGGGAGGAGTTATGAAGTCTGATAGTTAAGAGAGGAGTTATAAAGTCTGATAGTTAAGGGAGGAGTTATGAAGTCTGATAGTTAAGAGAGGAGTTATAAAGTCTGATAGTTAAGGGAGGAGTTATAAAGTCTGATGGTTAAGAGAGGAGTTATAAAGTCTGATGGTTAAGAGAGGAGTTATAAAGTCTGATAGTTAAGGGAGGAGTTATAAAGTCTGATGGTTAAGGGAGGAGTTATAAAGTCTGATGGTTAAGGGAGGAGTTATAAAGTCTGATAGTTAAGAGAGGAGTTATAAAGTCTGATAGTTAAGAGAGGAGTTATAAAGTCTGATAGTTAAGAGAGGAGTTATAAAGTCTGATGGTTAAGAGAGGAGTTATAAAGTCTGATGGTTAAGAGAGGAGTTATAAAGTCTGATGGTTAAGAGAGGAGTTATAAAGTCTGATGGTTAAGAGAGGAGTTATAAAGTCTGATGGTTAAGAGAGGAGTTATAAAGTCTGATGGTTAAGAGAGGAGTTATAAAGTCTGATAGTTAAGAGAGGAGTTATGAAGTCTGATGGTAGGAATGACCTCCTGTGGTGTCTGTAGTGCATGCTGGCTGAATGAGTCTCTCACTGAATGTGCTCCTGCGTCTCCTCACGGTGTGTCTTGTCTCTGTGTGAAGGAGTGTTATCTTGAGAACGACCAGACGAGCCTGTATCACACCGCCAAAGGGCTGATGACTCTGCAGGCTCTGTACGGAACGATACCACAGATATTTGGTAAAGGAGAGTGCGCGAGGGTGAGTGGCCTCACACTCTATCTGTCCTGAGAGTTTAGAACCACAGGTGTGTTCTTCTGTAGCTGCTGACTGAGTGAACACGCTGAACATTAAAAATCTGTTCAAATGAGCAGCAAAAAGCTGATTTCTTAATAAAACACCAGCATGAATTATTTTAAATATTATATTTTTAATAGGAATCTAGTTTGATTTGATATATAAACACGCCTAAAGTTAAAGATCTGTATACTTTATTACTCTGTTCTTTAATGATCAGGACCCCACAGGACCACCACAGAGCAGATACTATTAGGGAGGTGGGTCATTCTCAGCACTGCAGTGACACTGACCTGGTGCTGGTGTGAGTGGATCAGACACAGCAGTGCTGCTGCTGGAGTGTTTAAACACTGTGTCCACTCACTGTCCACTCTATTAGACACTCCTACTACTTGCTGGTCCACCTTGTAGATGTAGAGTCAGAGACAGTAGCTCATCCGCTGCTGCACAGTTTGTGTTCCTCTAGTTCTTCATCAGTGGACACAGGACGCCGCCCACAGGACACTGCTGTCTGCATACTCAGACACTGCTCTGACTGATCCACTCACACTAGCACAACGCACACTAACACACCACCACCATGTCAGTGTCACTGCAGTGCTGAGAATGATCCACCACCTCAATGGTACCTGCTCTGTGGTGGTCCTGTGGGGGTCCTGATCATTGAAGAACTGAAATGGTTGCAGTATTAGCTCGCTCCTCAGCTCCGTTACAGGTTAGAGGAATTCTCTTTCTCCCTTTGTTCTCCTCCAGCATGTGGCTAACATGATGTTGCGGATGAAGCGGGAATTTGCTGGGAGCCAGAATCAAATCCTGCCCGTGTTTGACACGCTGCTGCTGCTGGACCGCAACGTGGACCTGCTCACGCCACTGGCCACGCAGCTGACCTACGAGGGTCTCATTGATGAAATCTATGGCATCACTAACGGTGAGACTTCAGTCACATTTGAGAAGATTTCTGAGCTGCAATACTAGAGCTGTGTATTAGCAAAAACCTGGAGATACAATACTTATCGTGATACAGCGGTGAAGATTCAATATACTGCGATACTGAAAACAAAGTGATAAACTGTGATTTTTCAAATCCTACTATTAAAACTCACCACTGAATGAACAGGTTTATCAATACTTACAATAGCACTGCGTCCTTGTGCTGCTTGTTAATGTTGGAGTGGAGCTGAAAATGGATTACAACACTGACATCTAGTGGTCAGAGGTTTAAACACAACACACACTGATTCACTGTCTGCCAGGAATCTGTGTTTTTGAGAATCGATACAGTATCACTATTTTCTTACACCCCTATGCAATACATACTTGATAGTTTTTGGAAATGTTAGGATGCAATACCTCCCACCACCACTATGGGTAGTGCAGCACTGTGACTTGTTTCCCCCTAGAGTGTACCACTTCACATCAAGACCCTCTGAATGACTTTGTTTACATCTTAACCCTTTAATTATGGAGGTGTTATACACAATAGAGCCACATTATTATTACCAGACTGACCGCCGTGTGCAGCACAGACAGCAGCTAGACGGACTGGGAGACTCAGTAAGGTCCTGGTAGGAGGTCACAGGTATCTGGAGGTATCATGTTGACTGCAGTGCATCCCACAGCTGCTGGAGGGAGCGTGGAGGAGGATCCATAGAGACAACACCACCATCCAGGTGGTCCCATAGATGCTCAGTTGAGTTCAAGTCTAGGGAATTAGGGGTCCAGGGTAGTACTTGGAAGTCTTGGTCAGCTCTTCCAACCAATGTGGGACATTTCTAGTCGTGGGACGTGTCTCATTGTCCTGCTGGAAGATCTCATCCGCCCCAGAGAAGACCATCAGCATGTATGGTGGACCTGATCTGCAAGGATGCATTCAAAGACCCAAATCTTCCAAATGGACGAGTGGGTCCAGAGAATAGGACGAAAACATTCCCCAGACCAGAACGCTGACACCTACACGCTGCTGCTGTCCACAGTAGGAGGTGGTCATAATAATGTGGCTCCACTGTGTATAATTATTATAATGATTAAAATGGTGTACGTTTACTGTTAGACCTGTTGCTAAAGGTGAACTGTAGCCCTCCAGCGCTGTAGTTAGAGAAGACTGGGCGGAGAAATTCATTCAGTTCTCATTCTCAGTTTTGACCAGGCTCTTGTTTATTTGAAGATCCTAAACTGCTTCATGTCTGCAGGTTATGTGAAACTGCCTCCGGAGAAGTTTGCTCAGAAGAAACCCGGAGAGGGAAGTAAAGATCTGCCCACTGAGCCGAAGAAGCTGCAGCTGAACTCGGCCGAGGAGCTGTACGCTGAAATCCGCGACAAGAACTTCAACGCTGTCGGGGCGGCTCTCAGCAAGAAGGCCAAGATCATCTCTGCAGCATTCGAGGTTTGTTTATAACATAATCTAACGTGTTATAAATGTGTTACCGTTTAGGGACATTTAGTAATAGATCATAAAAATGTATTTGTTTAACAAATAATCAAGACCGAAAAACGTAATATTTGTATTTATTTTCTTTCTTTCTTTTGTATGGGGTACTGTATGTGCTGTATACAGATATTTCAATATTTTCTTACACCACTATATATATTACACCCATATATATGTATTGAATAATATATATATAATATATATAATGTTTTGTGATACTGTATCTATTCTCAAAAACACAGTATCAATACACAGATTCCTGGCAGGCAGTGAATCAGTGTGTGTTGTGTTAAAACCTCTGACCACTAGATGTCAGTGTTGTAATCCATTTTCAGCTCCACTCCAACATTAACAAGCAGCACAAGGACGCAGTGCTATTGTAAACATTGATAAACCTGTTCATACAGTGGTGTGTTTTAATAGTAGGATTTGATCAATATATCAAATCAATATATCAATTTATTTGCATTATCGCAATATATCACATGTATGTATATTATATACGTATTGTGTCACCAGGCTCTTGCCAATACACAGCCTTAATATGTATATATACATACATACATACATACATCAATCAACCATAACATTACAAACCACCTCCTTGTATCTACTCCTTATATCTATTTCCAGTAGCACTGCTGTGTCTGATCCACTCACACCATCACAACACACACTAACACACCACCAACACATCCGGGTCACTGCAGTGCTGAGAATGACCCACCTCTCTAATAGTATCTGCTCTGTGGTGGTCCTGTGGGGGTCCTGATCATTAAAGAACAGAGTAATAAAGTATACAGAGAAGTATCTCAGGTTCTTGTGAATGATGGGAGGAGGGATCGTGAGACTGGATGCAGGCTGGAAGAGGAGGGGGAATTGAGTCATTGTTCAAAGCACTCTGTTTACTGGTCAGTCCTCATCCCCACCCTCACCTCATGGGTAATGACCGAAAGAATGAGATCGAGGATATAATGAGCTTTCCTTGTAGGGTGGTCGGCCACACTCTACTGAACAGGGTGAGGAACTCTTGCACACCGAAAGGAGCCAGTTCAGACCTCCGGTTCAAGCCTCTGATTCAGATGCCGTCCTGACTGCCTCTTGTTGGAGGTTCACCAGGAATGGGCAACTGGGCTGAGACCCAGAGGTCATCCCAGGACCAGCTGGAGGGGTTATATCTCGAAGCTGGTCCTGGGAACGACTCGGGATCCACCAGAATGAGCTGGAGGGATTTGTGGGCTCCATGTATCCTCCACGTATGACGAATACTCTCACCAGCCACTTCCTCGGGTCCGCCTCGCTTTTCTGTTCAGAGCTGCCTCAGTTCTTCATGCCACAGGTTGAACGAGATGCAGGAAACGTTCCTCAGAGAGCATCACAGAGCATTAGTTGAAGAGGAAAGCGTCTCTGTGGTGACGAGCTGTTTACAGAATTGACCTCTGTCTGATCTGCTTTGAACTCTTAGATTAGACTTTGTTGGAATTTCTCTCCTAGGAGCGGCACAACGCTAAGACTGTAGGAGAGATTAAGCAGTTCGTATCCCAGCTGCCCCACATGCAGGCCGCTCGGAACTCGCTAGCGAACCACACGTCCATTGCCGAGCTCATCAAGGACATCACCAGTGAGTCCAGTTCCTTTAACTCACCGTCACTGTTTATCAGCAGAGCTGCAGCTTAGTCTTAGGTTTAAACCCTGTATGTGGTAAATGATGTCAGTCAGTGTTGAGACTAGTCTCTGCTGATCTTCTGTTTCAGCCTCGGAGGTTTTTTTTGATAATTTGACGGTGGAGCAGGAGTTCATGACTGGAGTGGACACGGATAAGGTACTTACTAAATAACTCTGCAGGCCTTACAGCTGACCGTCTGTCAAACATCAGGGAAACATCTAGTTTATTAATAATAATAATAATAATAATAACAACAACAATAATAATAATAATAATGATAATAATTATTATGACAATAACAATATTAATAATGCTAATAATGATACTAATAATAATAATAATAATAATGCTAATAATAATAATAATAATAATGAGAGGAAAAGTGAAGATGATGATGATGACAGGGGATGACAATACAGTGCTTTCCTCTTTCATCTTCCTATTATTACTGTTATTCTTATTGTTATTATTATTCTATAATCTAAACTCAAGAAAAACTTCATAGAAACTTCATTCAGACTGTACTGTGTAGATTATGTAAATGGTGGCTTTTTTTTCTACAGTTTATTATTTTTAAAGATATAAAAGAAAAACTCATTAAACTAATAATCTAAAATATATTACTATCTATATTTCCATCTATCTTTGTCTTTTTAATTTCAGTTTTTTTTGTTTTGGTTTTGTTAGCTCTGGTACTCCCTTTAATAGATGCAGATCTTGTTTCAGGATGTTTTAATAAATGAGCATACTTTAGATTAATTTTGCCACTTTTAAAAAAAGCTGTTATTATAAAAGAACTTGGAGTTCTGCCTAATATTTAAAAACAAATAAATTTAATCTAGTGATGTCACTCAAATCAGTCCTGTTTATGTGAACTAGTGCAGCACTAACTTATTATCCTGAAATAATTACTTTAAAAAAGAGAAAAACACATATATAACAAATATATTATTAAAAGCATAAGTAATTATTTCTGGATAATAAGTATTTATTATAAAATTCTAAAGTGAGATGAGAAATTTGTATTTTTAAAACATAAATCAGGCTGTTATTTTAAGATACTTGGACAGTATTACTAGAAAATAGCTTTTTTTATGTGGGCTTCCATACACTATATATACATTAAATATTGGCTAAAAGTCATTGGATGGAGTTTTTGTATGTAACAGATGTATGTGTGCCATTGGTCATACATTGTTAGTTGAAACTATTAGAAAAATAATTATAAACTTTATATTATATTATATTATATTATATTATATTATATTATATTATATTATATTATACTTAAAATATTGTTTAGTTATATGAGCCCTATAGCAGATATGTCTCAGCAGACTAGCTACATGTGTGGTAATGAAAGAAAATAGAATTAGAATTTTTTAATCTTTGGTTATTTTTTATTGGTTAAACATTCATTTAATAATAAAGAGGTTAAAGTGGATGTTTACCATTTCAGAAGAAGATATGGTGACCTCAAATTCTGACAGGAGTAAAAATTCTACACCCACAGCTTACCTGTAATTTTACTTACCTGTATGTCTGAAGGCTTCAGTTAATAAACACCTGTCTCTGCGCAGGTGAACACATACATAGAGGACTCTATAGCTCAGAAGGACCCGCTTATCAAGATCCTCCGGCTGGTCTGCATGCAGTCCGTCTGCAACAACGGCCTGAAACAGAAAGTGCTCGACCACTACAAGAGAGAGATCCTGCAGGTGCTGATTGATATTATACTGAAACTGACTGTCCAGTACTGACTGTCCAGTACTGACTGTCCAGTACTGCTACTTCACTGTAAACTCATAACCTGAAATTCTAGACGTTACATGTATTTATGTGTTGTTTTTATTTATGTTTCTATGTATGTATGTATGTATGTATGTGTGTGTGTGTGTGTGTGTGTGTGTGTGTGTGTGTGTGTGTGTGTGTGTGTGTGTGTGTGTGTGTGTTAATATTGTACTGGTGTTTTAATTAATATGCCTGTGTATGTGTTCCGGTGGTGTAGACGTATGGATATGAACACATTCTGACCCTCAACAACCTGGAGAAGGTCGGCTTACTCAAACCACAGACCACCACGAGGAACAACTACCCCACTATCAGGAAAACCCTCAAGCTGTGGATGGAGGATGCGAATGAACAGGTCAGTCTTCAACATAGCGACAAAATCAGATCAGTGTTTAGTAGAAATTGTAGTTTTATGATGGAAAGCTATAAATATACTTACAGTAATAGTGCTATTGAATCGTCACTGTCCAAAGAAAATCTCCAAAATGTCAACCTTACAGGAGAGGACAAAAACTGTCTTCACTTTCAATGAAACCAGAAATATTTCCAAGCTATTTTGGAGCATTTTTATTGGTCCAGTCATCATGAAAATATCCCTCAGTGTAAACGGCAGCTGCTGCATTTAATTGATGTAAAAAAACAGAAATCGGCAAAAATGGAGATACATACATATTTTTCATTGGACAGCGACGATATACTATATACACCGATCAGCCATAACAATAAACCACCTCTTATTTCTATACCTGTCTACAGGTATACCACCCGGTACCATACCATGCTCTAGTATATCACCACAGCTATAGCATCCACTAGTATACCACCCACTACTGTAACACCCTCTTATATACCACCCACTACTATAGCACCCACTACTATACCACCCACTACTATACCACCCACTACTATACCACCCACTACTATACCACCCACTACTATACCACCCACTAATATACCACCCACTAATATACCACCCACTACTATACCACCCACTAGTATAGCACCCACTACTGTAACACCCACTACTATACCACCCACTACTATACCACCCACTACTATACCACCCACTACTATACCACCCTCTTATATACCACCCACTAATATAGCACCCACTACTATACCACCCACTACTATACCACCCACTACTATACCACCCACTACTGTAACACCCTCTTATATACCACCCACTACTATAGCACCCACTACTATACCACCCACTACTATACCACCCACTACTATACCACCCACTACTATACCACCCACTACTGTAACACCCTCTTATATACCACCCACTACTATAGCACCCACTACTATACCACCCACTACTATAGCACCCACTACTATACCACCCACTACTATACCACCCACTACTATACCACCCACTACTATACCACCCACTACTATACCACCCACTACTGTAACACCCTCTTATATACCACCCACTACTATAGCACCCACTACTATACCACCCACTACTATAGCACCCACTACTATACCACCCACTACTATACCACCCACTACTATACCACCCACTACTGTAACACCCACTACTATACCACCCACTACTATACCACCCACTACTATAGCACCCACTAGTATATCACCCACTACTACACCACCCACTACTATAGCACCCACTACTATAGCACCCACTACTATAGCACCCACTACTATACCACCCACTACTATACCACCCACTACTATACCACCCACTACTGTAACACCCACTACTATAGCACCCACTACTATAGCACCCACTACTATAGCACCCACTAGTATACCACCCACTACTATACCACCCACTACTATAGCGCCCACTACTATACCACCCACTACTACACCACCCACTACTATAGCACCCACTACTATACCACCCACTACTACACCACCCACTACTATAGCACCCACTAGTATACCACCCACTACTATAGCACCCACTAGTATACCACCCACTACTATAGCGCCCACTAGTATACCACCCACTACTGTAACACCCACTACTATAGCACCCACTACTGTAACACCCACTGCTATAGCACCCACTAGTATACCACCCACTACTATAGCGCCCACTAGTATACCACCCACTACTGTAACACTCACTGCTATAGCACCCACTACTATAGCACCCACTACTATAGCACCCACTACTATACCACCCACTACTGTAACACCCACTACTATAGCACCCACTACTATAGCGCCCACTAGTATACCACCCACTACTGTAACACCCACTGCTATAGCACCCACTAGTATACCACCCACTACTATAGCACCCACTACTATACCACCCACTACTATACCACCCACTACTATACCACCCACTAATACACCACCCACTACTATAGCACCCACTAGTATACCACCCACTACTATAGCACCCACAACTATAGCACCCACTAGTATACCACCCACTACTATACCACCCACTACTATACCACCCACTACTATAGCACCCACTACTATAGCACCCACTAGTATACCACCCACTACTATACCACCCACTAGTATACCACCCACTACTATACCACCCACTAGTATACCACCCACTACTATACCACCCACTACTATAGCACCCACTATTATACCACCCACTAATACACCACCCACTAATATAGCACCCACTACTATAGCCCTACTACTATACCACCCACTACTATAGCACCCACTAGTATACCACCCACTAATACACCACCCACTAATACACCACCCACTACTATAGCCCTACTACTATAGCACCCACTACTATACCACCCACTACTATAGCCCTACTACTATAGCACCCACTACTATAGCACCCACTACTATAGCACCCACTACTATAGCACCCACTACTATAGCACCCACTAATATACTACTGTTCCACCCGCTAGTATAGCACTCTCTAGTTCTACTCCTACTAGTGTTGTGTTTGTCTCCTAGTGTGCTAATACTGTGCACTCTCTGTTTCTATCAGAACCCGAACGACATCTCGTACGTGTACAGTGGATACGCTCCTCTCAGTGTGCGGCTCACCCAGCTGCTCGCCCGGCCCGGCTGGCGGAGCATCGAGGAGGTGCTGAAAATGTTGCCTGGCCCACATTTTGAGGAGAGGCAGCAGCTTCCAACTGGCCTCCATAAGAAACGTGAGTGCTAATCATCATAAGTAGCTTCACAGTGTCGTCAGTGGAGCTGCACCTTCCACAGTAAAGCTTAATCTGACAAGTCAGCACTAGCAGATCTGTGCAGCACCAAATCTCACACTTCACATCAATTTACTTCAGTTTGAATTGATTTTAATGTGACTCAGTACCAGTAGTGGGCTAGAGACAATGAAAACAATATGCCACGCCCCTTATTTAGAGGTAGATTTAAAAAATATATATTTTATATAATAATAATTTATTATAATTTATTCCTACTTTCTGAAATGTGTGCAGTGGAATTGCTAGATTCCGACTGAAGTATCAGTGTATTTCTACTCTGGCTGATATCATAAATAATCAGAATATTGTTTATTACTTTCAAAATCATCTATATTGTAGTTTTCTGACAGTGAAATATTGACTCACTGGATTTATTACTCGAGCTTTTTTAATTAATAACGTGTCAGTAATTACATCTGGATAATACATCATTCTTATGTGAAATTCTTACGTCCTTATTGTGTGATAGTAAATTAATATTGTGTCTGATCCACTCAAACCAGCACAACACACACTAACACACCACCACCACGTCAGTGTCACTGCAGTGCTGAGAATGGCCCACCTCCCTAATAGTATCTGCTCTGTGGTGGTCCTGTGGGGGTCCTGATCATTAAAGAACAGAGTAATAAAGTATACAGAGAATCAGATGAACTACAGTCTGTAAGTGGAGCTCCTGTATGGTCAGTGGAGCTGATACAGTGGACAGTGAGTGGAGGTCCTGTATGGTCAGTGGAGCTGATACAGTGGACAGTGAGTGGAGGTCCTGTATGGTCAGTGGAGCTGATACAGTGGACAGTGAGTGTAGGTCCTGTATGGTCAGTGGAGCTGATACAGTGGACAGTGAGTGGAGGTCCTGTATGGTCAGTGGAGCTGATACAGTGGACAGTGAGTGGAGGTCCTGTATGGTCAGTGGAGCTGATACAGTGGACAGTGAGTGGAGGTCCTGTATGGTCAGTGGAGCTGATACAGTGGACAGTGAGTGGAGGTCCTGTATGGTCAGTGGAGCTGATACAGTGGACAGTGAGTGGAGGTCCTGTATGGTCAGTGGAGCTGATACAGTGGACAGTGAGTGGAGGTCCTGTATGGTCAGTGGAGCTGATACAGTGGACAGTGAGTGGAGGTCCTGTATGGTTAGTGGAGCTGATACAGTGGACAGTGAGTGGAGGTCCTGTATGGTCAGTGGAGCTGATACAGTGGACAGTGAGTGGAGGTCCTGTATGGTCAGTG